>JAJLSN010000251.1:0-142836 GCA_030567655.1 Nakazawaea ernobii
TAAGCCGATGCTTTTTAAATCCGAATACTGTACAAGCATCCGTCGAGTCGAACTATATACTGCCATTAAATAGTGTGATTTTCATTTCATTCTTGGAAAAAAAACAAAAAAAAAAAAAGTTGGCAATAAAATATAGACACACAAAGCATCAATACTTGAATCAAAACATTCACAAAGCATCAATACCTAGAACCACTAAAGCCACTCACAATGCAATAGCCAATTAGTTGCGAATCTATTGGTTATATTTTTCTCATGGCTGCTCACTATGGTTTAATACTAAAATCATCACAATTTCACTTCATCAAATAACAGAGATCAATTGGCAAACACAAACAATAAACTCTAGACATAGCGAATTGTCATATTGATAGCGTTTTTAGAACATTCCAGTGAAGACCAAAACCCAGGATCCATATTTGCAGCTATTGCTTTGCTTTTAAGTCTCATTAGTTGTTTCACATTAGTTATTTACAACTTGTCATTACCAGTCAGGAAAACGATCATTAGACTCAATGATTATTATAAAATTCATTCAACTTGGCAGGATGGAGGCCATACTGAAGTTCAAATAGCACTACAATTTATTTAAGAAGAGCATCAGTTCTTCAGTATTTCAAATGGGCAGTTAATGTTTTTGTTTGTCGATGATTCCGGTCCTCAATTCAAAGGTCTGAAAGAAGTTTACCTTCAAGAAGTCACCAGTGGCTGCATTACAGTTCAAACCTAGAGATCCAGCGTTATATGGATATGTCTGGCTTCTGTACAAAAACAAAATAAAGGATTTTTGGCTGTTGTGCACATTCAGCTGATTTGGCATCTATTCTCAAATGGAGTTGCTTCAGTGAAAGGTACAGGAATCACATTGCAACCGCATCACGCTTATCTCACCAAATCATTTGCGATATCATATAAGATATAATACAAGAGAGTTAATATCACTAGGCTATTCTATATGTATTGTCATTTCATTACCAAATTTAATCTATACAAATTATCATGATTTATTAATGATCGACTTTCAAATTATATTCAAACACAATCCCAAAGCAAAGGAATGCATATTATCAATACTGTCCAACTACACTTTAGGCTAAAGACCAATATAATTGCGCTGTCTTGACTGATTTTGCACAATTACTACCAAGTCGATGAGCTGATCTTTCCCCCCCACATTAGAAAGATCATTTATCAATGATTGCAGCCACAGAAACAATACTCTTTAAACCCAAATACCTTGCAAATGTCCATATCAATATACCCTGCCATTAAATTGTTACGTGTATTTTATTTTATTCTCTTCGACAAAAAAAACATAATTAAAAAAAGTTGTTATCAATTAATGAAGAAATGAGGCTACCATCCATATCAACCAGTTCGCATATCATTAGTACTCAGGATCAATAATATTACAAACATAGCATTGACTTATCATACATGGTTACTTTATCTTGATGTTGGCTATGGCTGCACACTGTGCTTCATACAATTGTTCCCAATTTTACTTCATCAAAAAGAGAGACTCAATCAGCAAACACAAACAATGAACTTTAAACATACTGAAATGCCAAATTAACAGAAATCTAGAAAAATTCAATGAATGAGAAATCCCAAGTTGTATACTGGTAGCTATTGTCTTGCCATTAAGTCTCGAACGTTTCCCCAATTGTATTACTCAGATTATTCACAATTTGACATCACCAATCAAAACTCTTTTCAGGGAAAGTAACATTATACTCACATTATTTTCAATGATTGATACAGGATTAGTTCAGCATTAGTAACATAGAAGTCATAGTGAGATACCAACAAGCAGTTCAACTCCATCCACAAAATAAAACATCACTTTTTCATAATTTTTTTTATCAAATGGGTAGTTTACATACTTGCTCAGTGCTTTTTGTCCTCAATTTCAGATTAAAAGTTAAAATTCACAGGGTCACTAGCAGCTATACAAAATCTCAAGAGCTCCAGCGTGATATTATTATATGGGTATATCCAGCCATATAAGAAAAAGTGGGATATCAGTGAGATATCATTCAACTGAGGTACGCAATCAGAGTTGGCTAATCACAAATGAATCGTTTTTACAGCGGGGTAGTAGCATCAACTTGCAACTCCATCGTCGGTTCCATCATTGAATTTATCGCCATATCATATTAATCAATGTATTATCTACAAGCGGGATATTTGATTTTTACTGACAAGTGATATCAACAAAACAAAAATCATTTCATTTAAGGTATCAAGGGCCGCTAATGAAATAGCTTTCAAGTGTTATTCGAACAGTGTTTCCAACGCCAAGTTTCAAAATTCATACTATCATTACTACCCGATTACATCTTAGTGAATGTGGTAAAGTGACATACAATTGCACCATCGGAACTTTTTGAATACACATAGTTGCAGACTAAGTTGATGAGTCAATAATGGTAAGGTCATATCAAGAACTTAAATCAGATGTGCCAAATGTATTAACAGCATTTAATCAACACTAACTTTTTATTTCATGCCAATCATAGCTGAAAACATAGTTCACACTCCACTCTTCAAAAACACTTACTATTTGCTTCAATATTTTGAATCAAGCTAATAATTGTAACTGAAATTGGTTGAAGCCCCTTTTGGAGTACGAAAATTAGTCGAATCAAAATGATTTTTGGTATGGCTAAAAACTAACTTTCAATTGTATTGGTGGGCATCAGTGTATCAACAAATGAATGTTCAAGAATCTACAAATATCACGCAAAGAGCTAGTCATAGTTGAACATGTCACTGACTAATCAAACTCAAACTTGGAATTTGGGTAAGATATTCATTTCCTGGAAAAAGGCTGCGGACTAATTACGATTCTCATCGAGAAGCACGATTGAATTTAGATTTAAACTCAGGATACTCTCATCAAAAATAATGAAATACGAATTTGAAGAAGATGGAACGAACTATGTTCAATAATTGAGAGAAATGTGATCAATTTTCCACACAAACACAATTAGACTACTTCAACAAAAATTTGTACTGACAATGTTTCACCATCATTGCAGCAATAAAAAGATCCTGGGAAATTCCAAGTGCTAAACTCTCAAAAATGCTGTACCACAAACTACCAAACATACCAATTTGAATAACACATACCTTTTTCACTCTTCACAAACAATCTTGAACCCTCAATCCCAAAGACATAAATAAAGAAAACGTTTTATTACTCAAGCAAATTCGCCAAAATTTCAGTCACTTCAATTGAATCATCAATGAATGTCATATAATTGCAACTTCAGAACCTCTTGAATAGAGACTAAGTTGAGGAGTTGACACTGATAATGTCACAACAAGAACTCAAATCAAATGTGCCAAATATATTAACAACATTTAATTAACACCAACTAATTATAGCTAAAAACATAGTCCACACTCACTTCACTCTTAAGATACACTCATTATTTGCTTCAATATCTTGAATCAAGCTAATAAATGCAACTGAAAGTGATTGAGGCCTCTTCTGAAGTACGAAAAAATTAGTCGCATAAAAAAGATTTTTGGTATGGCTAACTTTCAGTATTGTCATATGTTTCTACTAAATGCTAGTTGCAAGTGGTATCGAGGGTTCGGTGGAATGAGCTGGTTACAAGATTTTTGTATAGAACAGAGAACGTTCAAAACATACGTCTGTATATACTGAAACCAAAATTTTTACAAAAAATCGGCATTTAACATCATACAGCTAGTATCTCGAGAACCAATCGCGTAATGTTGGAACGGACACACTTTTATTCGAAGTACCCTCTTACTTGTTGGAGAAGACGCATGGAGTATCAAATTCAGCCACTTCACCTACAGCTAGAACCATTGGAATATAATGATGTTTTCAACTTTCGAGGAATAATTAATTTGCGCCCGATATTCTTCTGTATTTTTGAATCAGTGGAACTGATGGTCTCGCTTCTTCATCAATTAGTAAGCCTGAGGTTATGAGTTAAACTACTATCCAACAGAATCAATTGCTTTTCTCCACATGAGAAATTGATTTCAAACGGTTCCCTTGCATTCGAATTTCGAGCATTCTGTTTCTTTCAGTTGCCCACGCATCTTCACTGTATCAAGAGAACGTCTTGAACCTTGAGGCTTACCAAAACGATCCAAATTCAAAGTTTTCTTTGAGTTGAACGAACACAGTAATCAATCTCAAACTCAGTTTTTATTCCAATCAGAGCATCGTCCAGACCATCATCCTTAAACTCGTACTCGGCTCCACAAATATGTATGGGACACTCATGATGGGTACATCCTCAACACATGTTTTTCCCCAATATCTCGATGATTCAATATGTATAACTTTGGAAATATCATGTTTCAGCATGGAAAAAACCCTTGTCTTTTGTAAAATGAAACACTCATGAAAACTATAAATAAGCTTCACATCCATGAAAAGAGACTCTGAAATTTTGTGAACAGCTTTTCGATTGAACAGGTTAAAACGATGGTGGTATCATCATTGATTTGGAAAACATACTAAGTGAAACAGAAATCCCAAGAACAGCATTCAGCAAAAGACCTATGGAAATAGGATTTGTACGGACCACATAACTTGAAGCAAGTAGCACAGCCAACAAAGAGTGAAAACTCGACAGCAGTGTTGAATGCAAAAAAATCCGTCGATTGACGAAGGTCAAAAAATCAAACTTGTTGTCTATATTGAAATCAACTTTTCTCATTTGAATGAAGCTTTGATCTGACTAATAGTAGTCCAGTCACTCGTTTAGCACCCACAACTAAAAATATTGATTTCAATGAATCATTCTTTGTTATTTCGCCACCTCAAAGAGAAAACTCAATAAGAATGATTTCCCCATTTAATTGGAACATTAACATCTTTGACATCAGTGAAGTTTGAAGCCATGTTAATACCTTCACCACTGGATTTTGATTTGTATTAGATCTGAATTAATTGGTAGCCTCTTGGGTGATTTGTTATTTGAAGTCAATTGTAGCATTGGTGTCGTTGCCAAACTTTTCAGCAGTTGCCTTTGCCATTTGATTGCAGTTTGCTTATAATTTGAAGGTCCTCCTCTTCAGCGAATTCTAACAAAGTCACCATTGAACCCGATTAAAAAAACAGACGCTGTTAACAACAGGATACTTAAAAAACGTACCGTTATAACTAGGTTAGTGACTGATGAAAGTGATGACTTTGATATGACACACCACAACACAGCCGTTACACCCAAAGTTGGCATGCTCAGCGATATACAATCAGTTCTTAGATTGTAACGCCTGTGATCTTTTGGTTGTTTCCAATGATGGCATTTGATTGTTTTGAAATGATTGCTTTCATTTTAAAAGTATTTAGCATCAGTATGTTAGCTCAAATTGCAGATATCTCAATATTCATGAATAGGTAAAACGATAGAGACAATGGCAAAGTCTAATTCAATAAATTAGGCACTGTGTATTCAAGTCTTGACAAATAGTTGTTAGTGTGCTACTGGTGAATGTAGCTCGGATTGATTCTCAAATACACTATTCATTAGAATTGACTTCATACCGTTACTTATTTCTATTGAAAAATCAAAAGTACGGGCAAGTGATATTAACTCAACGACAGACAAAGCCATTAAAAAAGCTCATTCAATAAATGCTGTAGCCATTGCTAAAACAAACATTATCACTCCAATTGCTCGAAGTAATACTTTAGGTTTACGATACCTATTACAATATATTGCTTCACCTACTTGACCCAACTCCGAAGAACAATCATTGAACTTTTCCTCAATAAACGCTATCAAAACTATGGTCGTCATTAAAAAACCATTCAGAAGACCCATACGAGAGAGTGATGATGTTCACAGTTGAAGGAGTACCAGAGTTATCATCAAGTGCTATAGTGGGAAAATTATTATTCTCAAGAACTCATACATTTTGATGTCTAACCTCTCAACTCTCCATTGTTCTCCTTGTGAGAGTCGCATTTGAATTTCGCATCATCAATGGTGATTTGATAACTGGACTCATATAATGAAATAATTTATCAGTAACAAATGATCGATGAGGTATCTCGGGTCTTGAACTGAAGGTGCCCAATTATTCTCAGTAGTCACATGTGGAAGATTCATTCACAACAAAAAGGGCTAGCTTCTCTTTCCAAACTAGCGGCAACTCAGCACTAGACGATGGTGAATCATTCGACAACAAGTGCTGAATAATTGCCTTTGGATGGGCATACTGATTGTCGCTTGATTTGACCAAGGATTAAAAAATGAGGTTTTTTTTTTTTTTTCAATGGTATAATTTTTTCAAGTCTATATATAAATTCACATCTTTCACTTCATCACGACTTCAGTTAACCATTACAACTTATTGATGACACCAAATAGAAGCACTAGTTCAGCTCAGGTTCAGCTGAAGTTCAGCTTCCCTTTTTTTAAGGAATTTCTTTATGCCAAAATCTTCAATCAACCAGCAAACACCACAACTTATAATACTAACACCTAACATGACAACCAGCATCAAATTCGAATATTCATATCTTCTCAGTTCATCTGCAGGCCATCTACTGTAAAGAGCATAAGTAGCAGTGACACTTCCCAAATTCCCCAATCCACTAACAACAGCAGCACTGATTGCACAACCTACATCTCCATGAGAAATTCCAAATATTTCAGCAGTCCAATTCATACAAATAGGAACTGTAGGGCATAAGCCAAACCCGCTTATCAACAACGCTTCGTAACCGTTCCAACCTCTACAATAAGTGGTGAAGAATAGTTCAATAGGTTTGATTAAAGTGGCGGCAGAAAATATTATAGGACTCATTTTTTGTAACGATCAGCAACAGGTGTGAGAATGACAATTACACCAAGATCAAATAACCAAATTGGAGCATATAATACTTCAATAGAACTTAAATATGGATTGTTAGCTTTCATGATGGTGGTACCAAAGACGGCCAAGGCAAAACCTGTACCAACCAACACCGAAATACATGTGCACCTTCTGATATCACTAAAGATGAGGACAATGTCTGAAAATCCATATGTGATCTTCTTGTAACGTTTGGCCATGTCAACTTTATGTAATTTTGTTTCGTCGGTATTGAATGGTTGAGAAGGTCTTGGTGAAAACCTTGTTGAAGACCACTTAACCATTCCATGAACCTAAATCGGCAAAATGTGCTGGTCTATCAGGCAACCATCAAAGCAATGAGATACCAACAGCAACAGTGATAGATCCATAAACGATATACAACCACTTCCAACCTTCAATGCCTCTAGCCATATCCATTTTTTGGAAACCAGCAGCAACTAAAGCAGCAGCTGATGCACCAAGTTGAGCTGCAGTAAAGTAGTATCCAATCCTTTTGGCACTTCGTTCATAAGAGTACCATAAGCAAGTGTAGTAACTTTAAACCTGGCCAAGTACCAGCACTACAAACACTACTGAAAATTCTGATTGCAATAATTCCCTGATGATTTTTCAAAGCAGCATGACAAGTACAAATCAAACCAACAGAAATGACAATTCTACTCAAACAAACTTGAGGCGAAAGCCTGGTCATCATTATATTCATCAAATATAATATAACCAACGTAATACAATGCAGACGCTAGTGAAAGATCAACGAATGACCTTCTGACAGGTTCATTGACACAGTAGATAAGTTGAAATTGACTTTAATCATCAATGTTTTTTAATGACATGATCTTCCCAAGTAAATAAGTAGCACAAATTACCTTAAATATACTCACCTCTATAGCATGTTTTGATTTATACACATGAAAACTAAATATCAAATTGTACTCTTCTATATATATTTATATCTATTAAAACAACTTCAACTGGTAAAAACAAAAAAATGACAATCACAAAGAGTCTTTAATCTTCCAAAAATTGACAAACAACCCTATATCATACAATAACCTTAAAACTCCACTTAGTACAAAACTTATCCATTGCATATTTAAGCCTGTGACATACCCCGTGACTGAGGGGGCCAAAGACTGACCAATGGTTTTGCAAAGGTTTGTCCAAGCAATCACTGCAGTTCTTTCTTCCGGATTCACCACTGATGCAACAAAAGCATGCTTGGAAGATATATCCATTGCTTGAAATGCTCCTCTACCTAAAACCATGGTCACAGTAGGGGCGACATGGTGTGGGACAGGAATCAAAGTGTTGAATAGAATTGAAGGAACGTGTGTGGCAATCATAGTGAAGATGATTCCCTTTCTTCTACTTATAGAAGAACCAACCAATGTCAGTAGGGCAACAATTACATCATGGCAAAAAAATATCGAACCTAATTCACCTGGTTGTAAGTTGAATTTCTGCTTGAGATAATATGAAACCCATGTCTTTGTCACAAGGGATTTTGCCAGTGTATCAACAATAAACAAAAAGGAAAGCTTGACAACTATCAGTCTTGATTTGGGATCAATCTTTGGTGCAAGGTTTTTAATGAACAAGATTATTCTTTCCATTGTTGAGTGAGAGTTCCTTTCAATTGGTTCTGTTGCAATGTTGTCTTCACTTTGATCTCTTAATAAAATTTCACCCTCTTCTTCAAAGGATGACTCTAACTCTATTTGGTCTGATAACATAAAACAGACATAAATCATACATCCTGATAATATCACCATTACGTAATATGCAGCTTTATCCGAATTTTTCTCACTGAAATGTAACAGGCTTTGCAAAAATTGAATTAAAAAACCTGATGCAATTGATCCAATAGCAGTTGACAATGTGCCAAGGAAAATGTAAAAAGCATAGCAATCTGATCGTTGTTCAGTTGGTACCAAGTGGGCAATGACACTTTGTTCAACACTCCTGAAAGGACCAACTTCATTTCCCGAGGGTGTCATAAACCCCAAGACAGCGGCAATAACAAGAAGTGCATGATTTTCTGTGATACAAAAGACAAGTGCCGTAAGCATCAAGATACATGAACTCAACATCAAAACCATTTTCCTTCCAAGTTTATCAGCAACCAAGGACAATGCAAATGATACAACGAGATCTCCCAGCATGATAAAAGTGAAAAAAATCCCAATTGATTCTTCTTTAAAGCCAATCAATTTAAGATATCTGGCGGCAACAACGGCAACACCTCCAAATGAAGCAAATCTAAACACTCTTAAAAGCACTAACAATTTGTAATCTCTTGGCGTGCCAACAACAGTGGATATACCGAGTTCATTTTTGAAATTGGACCAGAAGTGGTATACGTTCATCATCTTCCTTCTGTACCTGTACGGCACCTTTTTCATATACAAAAGATTAAAGAAAAAATTATTTCTGATAAATAAAATCTATATCCGCTTACAAGTGCAACCTTATCCGGAGCCTAGTAGCCATTTCAAATCCTCACTTGTTTGCTCTCCTACCAAAGCTGTCAACTCATCTTGGGAGTCCATAAATGTATGATCTTCGAATTCAAACCCGGGCACCACGACCTCACTGATCAAAAGACAATCGTTTTCATCTTCTTGATCACCTTGTGGTAATAAGAAACTGGCTTTGTAAACTTCACCGGGGACAACCCATTGCAGTACTTCTCCGTTGGCGAAATCAAACCCAACTTTGAAAGTTTTAACCTCACCATTTGGATAGATAAGCACGTATTGTCCTCTACCTTGTTGTAAAATGTGAATGATTCTCGAATGGTTCTTATGAAATCTACCAAATTGAGATTCAGGTGTAATTAAGTAATAGATTAACGTTGAATATGCCCTTGTTGCGGTAATCTCCTTACCATTGACTTTGATAGCAGGTTCATTGGAATCTCCAGATCTCAATATTTCACCACTAGTGCCTTTGTTATGGCCTGGATAATAAGGATTTTCCATTAAGAATGGTGATTTGTCAGTTTCTTTGAAAAACCCACCTTCTTGATGACCGAGCAAATTCAAATCTGCTGCCAATTTCAAAACTTTGGCTCCTGTTTTAATACCATTGTAATTAGGTTTCTTCATTTCAATTGAAGTGTTTGCTATGGAATCGATTGTCTGTGATGAAAACATGTCTTGACTCTTTTGCATTGGTTGAATCAATTTTGATAAATTTTGACATTTTTTTTTGTTTTTTGTCGTTTTTTGTCGTTTTTTAGGCTTCATTGTTACAAATGTATGGTAATTGATTGGGCTTTGTTTTGTTTTATTTTGGTATAAGAGTTCTACGTATAATCATTAGGAGTTAGAAGGAGCGTTGACTTTATCAACACTAATGCTTTTCTCCCCCCATTCGATCAAACTATCCAAGAGTTGACCCTTTTCATGCAACAGCAGCATTTCATCTGATCCACCTCTCGAAACACCTTTGATAAATAAATTAGGAACTGTCCGTCTTCCGGATTTTTCTGCAATGTACAGTTGTAATTCTGGTCCATTAGTATGTTTATCAAGTTCGACAACCGCTGGCTGCGGTGTGATATTATATTGCGTCGTTAATAATGATTTCAAAGCTCTAGAAAATGGACAACCAGTCTTGCTGAATATGACCACTGGAGATACACTCAATATTTCTTTGAACTCCTTGGCAGCATCAAACAATGTATCTTGTTGAGGTGACACGCTGCTATCTGCGAGTAATTGTTTTGGCTTTGCTTTTCCTACACCACCACCACCGCTGCCGCTGCCGCCGTTGCTGCCGCTGCTGCCACCACCGCTGTTTCCAATTTTCTTTGAACTAATAATTTCTTCTGCTTGTTTCACTTTACTCTCATCGATTTCTCCACTCTTTGGATTTTTAACAACGTCATTCAAATTGTTATTTGTGTTTTCAAGTTTTAGGGCAACTTCTTCCTTTTGCTTGATTTGTTCCTTTGTTGGATTTTCCAATGACGATGATACATCTTTGATATCTTTATTTGTTCTTGTTGTCGTTTTATCCACAGTATCGGAGACGCCACCTTGACTCGTGGAAGTGGAGATGATGATGAAGATGACTGTCAATATAAGAGCCGATATCAGCAATACTCTGTTCTTACGCTTCAACATGATATGAGATTGCTTGTTTACGTGTAAATGTATTATTATACAATTTTTTTCTTTACTTTTTTTTTAAAAATTTGTGTTAGTTTTTTTTCAAGGTCTTCTTGTATCGACGATTTGGTCTTTGAAAGTGATATCCCATTGGTCAACCAAGTTATCGAGATATTGTACTATGTCATCTTTACCAGTGGAGTCCACCTGTTCCTTTATAAGCAATCTTTTACCCAGTTTATTGGTACCGCTACCATATTTTAAGCTTTGATCGTCATCGTTTAACGTGACATAAATACTCGATTCCGCAGCGTTATAACCTGTTATATTATGCCAGGGGGAACCTATCCATCTAGCAATGTAAAAAAGTAAAATCATACCGTAGAACGTGACAGGGTTTAAAAATTTTTGGAAAGATATACTTTCAAATATTCCAGGTTGTGTTAAATATTGTTTGATCCCCATCTTGTTCAAACGTTTAAAAGTTCCTAAATGCAACAAATCAACCATTCTCTTAGAACCTTCATAAGACTCGGTGGATTTTAACAATTGATAATCATTGAAGGAAAAATAAGATGGTTTCGACATCAAGGATGAAATCCAAATGATCTTACCACCATCAACTAACAAATGTTTTATCCTGTGGAGGAGATAATAAGGTCCAAATACATTTGCTTGAAACACCAATCCTAAATCATCTTGAGTCTTGACCCCGACTCTTTGTATCTTGTAATGAGGCTGAGTGACGCCTTCAATTGGGTTGGAGCAAATTTCTTTAACAGCTTGTAACCAATTGATACCATCGTATACACCTTGACCAGAACACAAGTATAACAAGTCAATTTTCGCGTATTTCTTGTTTAAATCGTAATAAGCTGAAAGAATCGAAACCATGTTAGTGAAGTCAAACAACAAATAATCAAAATCCACAATACCCAGTCTTTGAACATTGTGTTCATTGTATTCTTTGATTTTGTTGATGCATTCTTTCACTTTTGGTAATGTTCTAGAAGTGACAATTATGGTTAATCTCGAACGTTGAGGAGTTGATTCAAGAAGTCTATAAGCAATATTCAATCCAAGATTACTTGAAGTTCCGCAAATCAATGCAACTATTCTATCAGAGCTCATTAGGATGATGATGATGATGATGATGATGATGATGATGATGATATGTTAGATCTTGTTGTATACGAGAGTTTTTTGTTTTTTTTCTTTAACAAAGTAAAAATTTCTCTCTTTATGGCTCTGTGTGAATATATAGATAAGATGGGTACAGGGCATCGATGGTATGATGACAACTTCTGCTGGCGGATATCGTATGTATGACAACATAGTTATATTCGGTCAAAAGACAACAATTGTAGGGCGTTGACGATGGAAGAGATGGGGTTTAATGAAGTTGTTTCAGTACTTATTCAAAAAGGGAAATAAATGTGTCACTTTTTGGGGCTGCATTTTTTTGGTTGAATCGAGAAGTATGTTTCAAGATCAAACAAGATGAGTGGTTTTGCGATTTTTAAACGTGGTTTATGTATATATATATATGTATATATAAGTACAAAGCAGTTCAAAGGAATTTATAGAGACATCGACAATGCAGTCTTCACAACCACAATCTAAAGAGAGGAAAGTTTACTTCAATATATCATCATGTTTCCAAGTACAAGAAGTGTTGGGAGAAGGCGCTTATGGTATAGTTGCATCTGCATTACACAAACCATCGGGAAGAATCGTTGCTATCAAAAAGATTGAACCATTTGATAGGTCTTTATTTTGTGTTAGAACATTACGTGAAATCAAGATTTTAAAACATTTCAAACATGAAAATATCATTTGCCTATACAAGATTCAAGACCCAATGGATTTTGACAAGTTCAATGAAGTTTACATCGTTCAAGAATTGATGCAAACTGATTTGCATAAAGTTATACAGACTCAAAACTTAACCGATGACCATTGTCAGTATTTCATATATCAAGTCTTGAGAGGTTTAAAAGCATTACATTCAGCAAATGTAATTCATCGAGATTTGAAACCTTCAAATTTATTATTAAACCCCAATTGTGATTTGAAAATATGTGATTTTGGATTGGCAAGAATTGACAAGAAGGAAAATTATCAATTGAGTCAAGACCAGGAGAAAATCAGTATGTTAACTGAATATGTCGCAACAAGATGGTATAGAGCCCCAGAGATTATGTTGACAAGTTCACAATATTCGAAACTGATTGATATGTGGTCAACGGGTTGCATATTGGCTGAATTATTCTTGGGGAAACCATTGTTCCCCGGTAGAGATTATCGTAATCAATTAGTTTTAATTTTTGAAGTGTTGGGTACTCCCATTGGTGAAGATTTGAAATCAATCAAATCGAAAAATGCCCGTGAATATATAAAATCGTTACCATTTTACAGAAGGCTAAGTTTGAAAAAACTAATGCTGGGTAAGAATCCAATGGGGATTGATTTATTAGAAAAAATGTTGGCATTTAATCCAAATAATAGAATCACTGTGGAACAACTGTTGCAACATCCATATTTAAAAGATTATCATAACCCGGATGATGAACCAGTGGCTGAACAAATACCAAATGATTTCTTTGAATTTGATTATTATAAAGATCAGTTAAGTGTTTATGAATTAAAATGCTTATTATATGAGGAAATAACAAAGGGAAGAAAATAGAAAAATAAAACTATTAATTCAATTTATTATTTTTATCAGCCATCGCTTTCCAATCAACGGTACGGAATTTTTTAGGTTTAACCCAAATTTTCAGTAATTTATTGTATTTTTCCACCTCTTCTTCATTGAAAAGAATAACTTTACCAATAGTTTCAGGATCTTCTGATTCAGGCCCCACTCTTGAATAAGCACCCCAATAATATTCATCACAACCAAATTCTTTTCTTTGATCCCAACCTCTTTCCGGTTCACGTATATCATTTGGATATTGTTTTATTGCCGAAGGTGGTATTATCACACTTTTCAAATTTATAGAATCGGTAAAGAAATTCTTTAAACCTTCAACTGACTTGTATTTTTTCCTGTATGCTTCAATTTTTTCAAAATCTTGATTCCATGTATGTCTTTTACAAACTTCTAACCCACTATTGACCCATAATAATTGCCTATCGTCATTAGCAATATGAGCAGGTTGTATACCTACAATGGAATCGGCCAAGTTGTAATCATTTTTCCGTATTTCACCAATGGCACCGGCATGATTCTCATTAAATTCGAAATTTTCATCTCCAGCCAAGATTTGACCTAACCAAAATAATTCTTTATCACCATGGGTATATTTAGATATTGGTTTCCAAAATTGTAATTGAATAGCTGCCAATATTCCAGATAAATGCTTTCTCTTGTTAAGAACAACAATACCACTTTCCATATAATGGAAACTCTTTTGTTGGAAATAATTATTTTTCAAAATGGAATCACTAACTGTGTTAACATCAAACAGTAAATGTTCCAATCCTTGTGGGAATAATTTGAAAAGTAATTTATCAAATCCAATATGTAATTTATCCTTTGTTTGTCTATCTTTGAAAAAATACAGTCCTGTCTTTGCATATTGACCCAATTGGAAAAATTCATCCGGGTTAATAAACGGTACTGCATCAGTATCCATTAATAACATATCATCAAATGAATTGAAAAGTACCAGTAACCATTTATTGGAAAATTTACTAAATTTTTGATAATCAATTTCTCTAAAACATCTTCTTGTATCTACAAACCAAACTTCTTGTTTAAAACCATTGATCTTAGAACCATCATGTAATAATATATCATTTCTGGCGATTTCTATTATATCTTCTTTAACTTCATATGCCAAATCTCCCTTATGTACCAATTGTATTGGTAATTCATTACCAAGATATCTTAAAATTGTGATTAAATTAATAGTTTCATCTTTCAATTGATCTCCAATACTAATGGCAATACCTCTTCCTTTAAAATTGTTTTTCAAAAGATTCATATAACAACCATTATCCAGTGAATCTTTATATTTCAAATGTTTATTTTTATAAAATTTCAATAAATTTGGATAATTTTTCAAAACTGTTCCATCCCATCTTTCGAAAATTGGACTTTCAAAAGTTAACCAGGGAAATAATCTTGATTCTATATCAAGACATTCATGATTTAAAAGTTTATTATCGATATAACATTTATCGTATATTCTCAAATTGGACAAACTTCTTGACACAGAGGATTCAATCTTGTTATTTTTAACAATTCTATTATCAAGATCGGCAAAGATCTCCTTGATCTTGACAGGATCTTTCTTTTGTTCTTCATTTAATTCTCTGAATTTGAGAGTGAAGAATCTTTTGCTATCCAATGCATCCACAGTGTAATCCAAATCGGTCAATTCACTGATGGACCAATCATTTGTGATAAGAGCATTGGTGAAGATGGAACATTTCTCACTCAATGGTTTGGCAACAAATTTTTGTAAATCACCTTCCAAATTCAAAAAAGATTGGAATGAACTCTTGGCAACGTCATCGTAAACGACAACGTCATGTCTTGTTATCGAATTCACATAATAATATCTGTTCAATAGATTCAAATAACATAGTATCAAAGTGACGGACACTAGTAAAAATGAAAATATGATCTTGTTATTGACATACACCGAGAGATGATTTATCTGGGTTTGAAGCTTGTTGTTTTTCAAGACCAAGCCAACCATTATTGAAAACCCACCAATATGATGATGATGATGCTTATTGATTTATTGTTGCTTTCAGGTCTTGGACAACACTTTTAAATGATTTTTTACTAAATCCAAATCCAATTTGTATATGCAAAATGTTTTTTTTTCTTTCTTTCTTCTTTTGTTTGTGTAGAGTTTTTTTATCTTGTTTGTTCTCTGTTCTTTGTTCTGTTTTCAGCACACGAACTTCTTTTTCATTATTATTATTGCTGTGATTTCTGTTTTAGAGTTTAGAGTTTAGCATTTAGCATTCAGAATGGCCACATTATATTATAAAGATCTGCCCTTTCTTTGTCGTGTCCTTTGCCTTAAGCGGTGCGCTTTTTGTTGGACACAAAATTCTTATCCAATATGGGAATGAAAGGGTGCAATATAATAATTTAACATGCAATCATCGTACAAGCTAAGCTGAACAGTTTTTACATGGGATTTATAGAGTCGTGTATATATACATAGGGTGTCATACGTTATATTGTGGAGCAGTCAGTGTTCAGCGTTCAGTGTTGGTCTCGATCATTTGGCATTATCCATGATAGGTAAAGAGTATAGAGAGAGATGTTTGAGAAGCAGGGGTCTGCTTTGCTTTTCTCTCTGTCTCTGTCTCTTTTCCCTCGCGCAACTTGCTCCTTCTTTGGCCCGACAACGAATTCCGTGTCCGGTGGTAGTAAGTACATAAAACCTAGTAATTTTCAAATGGTTATAATTCTATAATCATGATTTAACAAAATGTACTATACACGCATCATCATCTATTTATATAATGATCTTTCAACAAAAGGTTCCGGCACAAACAATCTTCCATCAAATTTATTCAATAATGGTGTAATCGTCGTTTCAAAATCATCAAATCTCAAAACTTCACCTTGATCTTTCAACAATTTATCTCTGTAAATATTATGTAAACTGGCATAATGAACACTTCTCTTGTATTCAGTTTCCAATTTCGTACTCAAGGCAAGACATTCATTACTAACTTGCTTTTCTGTGAGTCCATCTTTGAAATTACCCTTCTCTTCATCCCACATTGGACAATCTTTAAAACTTACCCATAATTTCAAATCATCCAAATAATGATGTTTTTCATAATATGAATTACTTAAACATGAATCTCCTTGATATTCAATCAATGTGTTCTTAAGCCAATTTGATGGCATATAACTTAACGAATTCTCATATATAGTTGGTATCAATGGTGATAATTCGGAAAGTTTATAAGTATGGAAATGTTTATCATGGACATAACCATTGAGGAATTCTGTTGGACTACCCTCAGCTCTTGAATCCTTTGTATTTTTATCCTTCATAAATTGATCCATTTTTTTCACGAAATCATCCTTCAATACACAACCTTTTAATCTATCTTGCTTATATTTACCAGCTTCATTTTTAAATTGATCAAAAAATGCTGGAACTGTAATTCTATAACCATTATAATCTGATTTTTGGAAATATTTTTTTTGTTCTTCTAAATCATATCTATTACCACTATGGAAATCGGAAACCGCTGTTAAATCAATATAAATACCAGTTTCAGTATCAATTAATCTTGCATCCAAATCGTTATGTGTAGTACGAACTTGATTTCTATCAAAATATAATGGATCAATATCAATCAAATAACTTCTAATACCTAATTCTGCCTTATTATCAATCTTAATATCATCATTGATATATTCAACTTCATCTGTGAAATCATAAACCAATGTATTATTTAAAAATTTCGAAATACGATGTAATGATTGAATTGGCATTTGTAAATCTAAATCAAAATCATAAGGTAATGTAGTACCAGACCAATACCATCCGATTAAAGGACCATGATTCATCCAACTTGGAACGTTAAATTCTGAACAAATTCTAAACCAAACTCTTGATAATCTATGCAAGATTGCCGTGTGTAATTCTGGATCTTCTTTTAAAGTGAAAACACTGAAAAATCTCCAATCATAATGATCTAAATGTTCACCTCTAATGGATGGAATTCCATAATACCAAGGTTCTTCAAATTTAGGATCTAAAACTTGCTTTGACCACATTTGTAAATGTTCCAATTGCTTTGTATTGGCACCAGGTGGTGCTTCATCAATTAATCTTTGCAACTTGACTTCTTCATCTGGTAAATAAAATTTGAAATCTTCTGGTTTCATTTCAATTGGTTTTAAAACTTGTACTTGAGGTTCACCAACAATCATTGGCTTTGATGGGAAATATGTTAATTCTTGTTCACTTGGCAAATTTTTGTTGGCAATTTGTTTATTGAAATGAACCCATTCTTCATAGACAGATATACCATTTTTCAAGACATCTGTTCTAGATGAACTTGGGAATTGACTTATTTGATCTTTAATAAAATCATTGGCCAATTTTGTGTAATAACTTTTCAAAGGTTGTTCACCTAAACCAGACAAGTTATTTTTACCATTAGAAACTTTTTCCAATGGGATTAACATGGATTTCTTTTCAGCACCAACACCTCCTAAAAACATGACATTTTCTGGGATTGGAGAATTGGTTAAACTGTACAACATACCATATAATCTTCTCCATTCGACATCGGTTAAATATTGATCAATCTTTCTCAAAATTAAAAATGGAACGTTATAATCATTCAGGAAATTTGAATCTTCATAATTATAATTGAGACAATAATTTTGTAAAAAAGAACCTGGTAATTCCTCTGGTGCAATGTTTTTAAATTTATCACAATTCATCTTACCCTTGATAACTTTATCAAAATATTTCAATTTTTGAATCTTGACTGCATAATTATTTAATAAATCCCAATTGAATGGTAATTTGAAATCTTGTGGTAAGAAAGAATCAACGCCATTTAGTAAATTCTTGTTAATCAAATGCATATAAAAAGCTGGTAACACTCTTCTGTCAAACTCATTGATTCTTGGATCATATTCTTTTAAATCATCAAATTCGGAACCTTCATAAAAATTTAATGGTAAATAAGATCTCAATCTCTTATTTCTCTTGTTATCACTGACACCTTGATAAATATTGTCACCATAATCGTCTGAACCGGTAACACTATTGAAAAGGTCATTTGCACTCTCTACAATTGACTTCATTCCACTAGTCTCCTTAGCTGGCTCATTGACAACCGTTACGAAATCGGCATTGTTGTCGATTGGCACTCCTTTGTAAAGAGCAAAATATGATATCAAGTTGATCATCAACAATGACAATTGCCGAGACGGCAACCCAAAAAAACAACCCTTTCCTCCTTCCAGAACCTGTTATTGTGATTATCATTCTGTTAAACTTTGTCTCTTTCAAATAGGATAACATAACCGGCAAGAGCGTGAATTTGGGAAAAGGTTAATGAACAAGTATTTTATATGAAATAAAAAAACTTGAAATGAGTTTTTTTTTTCCTCCACTGAGTCAGAAAAAGAAAAGACTTTTTTGCTTCTTCTCGTAAGGGGAAAGAATTGTAGTGCGCTCTGCTCTTGTTCTGCCCCCGCCGATTGGGTTTCAGATGTAGATTGGACTGTGCTGTACCCTACGAAAGGGAGCCGCCGCCGCCACCACCACCACTCGGGACAGATGGCATGTGTCTATTATCTCTCCATTGTAGTGATCTGTTCAGTGTCACCAAGACAAGCTGATAGTGGTTGGTGGAGCAGCAATCTTTTGTCAAACAATCGCGAAGCAGAGATGAAACGACGCCAAGAGAATGGCAGTCCTTTGTTCAAAGCCACGACACAAGGGCATATGCCTCTTACTTCATATAGAGCAGTTTCTGTTCTGTTCTGTTTCTGTTCTGGAGGCTCAGATGCAGATGCAGAGGCAAAGACACGCATGGCGCACACCGCCAAAACCGGAACTGCACATGAGATCGCAAAGTCTTTGTTTGGCAATTTCTTTTTGTGCATGGAGAGAGATTTGTTTTATTTCTTTATTCCAAATTTTTTGTCTTGAAAATGGTGTGGAAAATTTTATATATTTCTATCGATCTAGCTATCTATCTATCTGTCTATCTTGTGTCTGGTTGAATTACAGATCTTAATCCCTCTCTTGTTTTTCGATCACACAGCTTTCATTTCACAAGGGAAAACAACAAACAGGATGAGAGGATTTCATAAGAAGAACATCGTGCTAGTCGCCCTCGTCTTAGTGATCCTAGTGATCACTATGGGTCATAATTACAGGACTTATTCGAGTTATATAAAATCTCCTTCTGTCACAAGACAGAAATTGATCGAATGGACAAGTACAAAGAAACTGCCAAATGATGATTCGGTTTATTTACATCAACCACAACTTCCAGCTTCATACGAATCATTACTTTCCAAATATTCGGTGAACAACTTGTTGCAATTACCAACCAATGATAGATGCGATTTATACTTTGATGAATTGCCAGAAGGTTGGTCTTTACCCAATTTCAAAGATGAATTCTTATACAGTGTCGACGTTTACAATGATCGAGAATTTTTCAACAATCAATATAACAAGTTAAAAAGTGGAGAACCAAATTTTGAAAAAATTGTTGACACCATCTTTAAAGATGTTGAACAGAAAAAATTACAAAATCTTGATATTGAACAACAATTATTAGATGGTATTTACAAATTAAGAACATATGCTACATGTTATATCGGTAAAGAAGAATCCAATTATTGTAAAAAAATTGATCAAAAAATCTTCCCATGGTTTAGTTTCAAATCTCCAATTTATGAAAGATGGGATGGTAAAGTTGTTGATAACTTTGTCAATATGAGATCTCATTATCCAGATGACACATACAAGAGATTGTTGGATTATGATCCAACTTCATGTTTTTGGAACAAATTTCAAAGGGAAATGTATGGTAAAGGTATTGTCATGAGTGTTTCAGATAAATTTGCCGAAGATCTGGCAAAATTGATCAGATTATTAAGATTTCACAAGAACACTTTACCCATTCAATTTTTCCACAAGGGTGATTTGTCCAAAAATACACAAAAGATGTTAACTTCCATTGCAAGAAAAAATGTCGTTTTAGAAGAAGGTATAACGTTAAACGATTTCAAACAAGAAATTTGGTTTGTCAATGCAGAACGTTGTATATCTGAAGAGTATAAAAAATATTTCACAAGTTATACAAATAAATGGCTTGCCGTTATGTTCAATTCATTTGAAGAGATGATGTTAATGGATACCGATGTGGCATTATTTGTATCTCCTAGTCACTTATTTGATATGCCTCAATATAAATCAAGAGGTGCATTTTTCTTTAAAGATAGATATGGAATAGATTCAGTACATAGAGATTTCCCCAAATTATGGAAAAATATGCTCCCTTCAATGATGGAAACTTCATTATTTGGAACTCCTCAAGTTACTGATCGTACCATGGGTAACGATTTTTTCAAGAAAAATTCAAGACATATAGTGGAAGCTGGAATAGTATTGATGAATCGTAAAAATCATTTACCTGGAATCTTAGTTTCGACTCAAATTCAATTATGGCAACCATTAACGACAAAATTACATGGTGAAAAGGATATTTTCTGGTTGGGACAATCAATGGTTGGTAATGAAGAATATGAATTCAATACTCATTTCAGTGGTGCCGCTGGTGTATTGGAAGAAAAAGATTTTGAAATTTCCAATTTAATCGTTAGTGCTCTGCCTGCTCATTTAGATCCACAGGATAATCATACTTTACTTTGGATTAATAGTGGTATGACATACTGTAAGAAAAATTCATGGGAAGTTGATGCTAAAAACGTTTTCAAAGATAAATTTACCGAGGAAGAATTGAAAACCAAATACCAATCCACTGTAGAGATAAAACTGTTGATTGTACCACCAGAAGTTTGGAAATTAAGGGATAAGAATTCAAATGAATTTGATCCAAGTTTAAAAGAGCCAAAATTTTCATGGAGACTTAGATGGGATCTTGGTTGTTCTGGTTATTTATGGAGTGCTCATTCAGTAGTTGACGGAGTCAAAGGTTTAGAGATCAGATATAAGGAACCGGAAATTGAACGTTTCGCATTGATTGGGAAAGTTTGGGGTGCAAATATTCTGAAAATTGTTGATTGATCTAGTCATTATTATCATCAAATTAATAAAAAACAAAGAGAAGGTGTTATAGAAACTTTCATTTATCATTTTTCATGTCATTCGGTTTTGTGTTTTGTTTTGTGTTTTGTGTTTTGTATATTCCAATTAGCTAATAATTTTCTAAATCTTGGACATTACAACTAATCTATCTGAAGTTCTTGGTGACCTTTGTTGTGGTTGCAGTTACTCAAAGAATCAGTTTACTGTATACGTAGGTACATACACTCAACAACACAACAAAACAATAAAACCCACAGATTTGCTACTACTAACTACTACACCGCGCTAAAAAGTTTTGTACCCGTACTATGTATATCGAATAAATTGCTCTCGCCAAAACTGACTCAACAAGGCAAAGGCAGTAGTAGTAGTTTGGTCCAGAAGAGACTAATAATAATAATACCGCCCACCTTTCCAAATCAAAACTCCAAAACCGGAACCTTGCTGTAATAATAAAATTTAAATGGGTTTGGAATCGAACTATTTTGAGCTCAGCTGCAAATTACGAAGATATTTTTTTGCCTTATTCAGCCATTTAGATATATACAGACAACAAACATCCCATGATGGGTAAGTGGGCCGGACCAGCTCAGTATCAGCTTGTTGCAAGTTGCGGGCTTGTGTTCTGAATCCACTTTATTAACCGTCCCGCCAAAAAGCAAAAATGTTGCTTGCTTACACTTAGGTCTGCTGACTGCTGCTGACTGCTGCGTAGTAGTAGTAAAGTGATCACAAGACTGACGAAAACAATGGGCCGGACCTTTATTGGAAAGCTTTTTCTTATCAGTAGATCGATAGAATAGAGATTATCCAAATTGATCAGCAAATGAACAACCAGCCAGTCTTGTCACTTGATACCGTTGTCGATTTTCATCGTGTGAGGGATTAACCACAAGAGGCGGACCAACATCGTTATTTGGGCCCTTCTTCAACTTATCTTTGTGGTGGACCTAATCATTTGCTCGGTATCTATGTACGTATAATCATTCCAAGTCAACGCAAGTAGTATACGTGACTGCATTTGGATACAGTTTATTCCCACCAGCAAGGACTAAGGTTTACATAGTTGCTTGCTTTTACAACTGCATCTGAAGCGTCCTCCCAGATGGGGCCATCTGTCTCGGTAAGCCTTCCTCGACGGTTGAGTGGGTGCCACAGTTACCAATTGGGTGAAAATTCGGTCCTATTCACATGTACACATCAAAAGTGGTTAAAAAACAAGTAACTTTTTCGCACTATTTTTGGACATAATCTGATATCAAATACATACTACATACCAAAATCATCGCCCGTTGATTTATTATTTATGTATGTATGTAGTTATATCATCTCTGATCTGAAAGGACACAGGGCACAATCGATTGGGTCCCGCATTCCGTTGCTTGATTAAATCAGTAAAGATTATTATAGTATGTACAGGAGATTTATTCTTCATTTTTCAAATGTATCGTTTTATTGTAAATTGAAATTTGTTATAATTCCCTACAAGGCCTGTGTTTTAGGATAAATGTAATCAGCGGTTTATAAGGAAATTCCATAAATCTCTAAGCAAAATTATAACAAGATATATATATATATATATGCTGAAAATGAAAATGAAAATGAAAATGAACACGAAAACAAACTGAACGAAACAAAATATATAAGTAAATAAAAATGACGAATAAAACATAAACACACAAAACAACAATGAATAGAACAACAACAACAATACTCCAGTCTCAAACTGTGAGGAAAATTTATAAAACATAGCAAATTTGGCAAGTTCAAAATTTTTTTTTTTAAATCAATCCTGTTTTTCTATATCTGTTATCCATACATTTGAAATCTTGTTGTAAAAAGCCATCTTTTCTTGTTCAAACGCAATAACTTTCCCATATGTTTCCTCATCTTTAATCTTGTCACCACCAACTTTGGAATAAGCTGCCCACATATATCCATCACAACCATAATCTGCTTTTTGTTCCCATCCTTTTGTTGGAGCACCTTGACCATTTGGCCATTCTTTATAAGTTTCTGGAGGAATCACAACATTTTTGATATCGATTGGAGCATCATAAAAATCTCGTAACAGTTCCTTTGATGAAAATTTCTCCTTCCAATGATGTATATTTTCAAAATCATAAGTTGATGACGATGTTTTTTTACAATTCTTGACACCACTATTGATCCATATCAATGTTTGATTATCAGCACCGACATGAGCAGGTTGTATACCAACAACATGTTCAGGCAATTTCTCTGTAGCCAGTTGTAATACACCAACGGCACCTGCAGAATTTGGATTAAACTCATAATTTTCATTACCAGCAATTGATTGAGACAACCAAAAAATTTCCTTTTCTCCATGGATATGTTCAGTTAATGGACCCCAAAATTGAATATGAACGGCAATAAGAATACCTAATAATTGTTTCTTTCTATTCATCACTACAACACCTGATTCCATCGAATGTCTCAAGTTATGTGCCAATAATCTATTGTTAAATGTCAAATCACCAACTTGTGGAATTCCAAACAATGATGTTTCCAGCTCTGTTGGGAAAAGTTTGAAATATAAATCTTTAAATTGTTCTGGAATTGGCAGTAATGAAGTTCTATCTTTGAAAAAATACAGACCTTTCTTTGGATAATCACCCAATTCAAAGAATTCTTCCGGTTTGATAAATGGTAATGAATCAGTATCCATTAAAATCATATCTTCAAAAGAATTGAATATAACAGCAATCCATTTATTTGCAAAATGATCAAAATTATGATAATATCTAGGAAGGAAACATCTATTGGCATCAACAAACCAAACTTCTTGTGGTGCAAAATCTATTACATATGAATTTTTCAAATGTAAATTTTGTCTACACAGTTCTGTAAGTCTTTTCTTACTTTCAAAGGCTAAATCACCCTTGTGAACAAATTGAATTGGTAATTCATTTCTGTAAAATCTTAAAACTTTGATCAAATTTATCAGTTCATCAACCAATTGATCGCCAATACTCAAGACAATACCTTTACCGTTGAATTGATTTTTAAAATTGTGCATAAAACAACTATCTGCAGCTGTTTGTGGTCTCTTTTGTGCCTTTCCCATACCTTTATATTTATAATATTTCGACATTTGTGGGAATTCATGTACCACGGTACCATCCCATCTTTCAAAAATAGGACTTTCAAATGTCATCCATGGGAATAATCTTTCTTCAATATCAAGACATTTGGAATGTTCTTCAAGATTCTCATTTTTAATATAACAAGTTCCATAAATTCTTAAATGTCCCACACTGTTTTTCAATTTTTCTTCAATCAATTTATTGGTCTCCATCTTGCTTTTGGTCTTTTCGAAAACTTTCATAGCCAGTTGTTCATCTATTGGTTTATTATCCTTCTTGTATTCATTCTCCAATTCTTCATAAGTTTTCAGATAGTACTTCAGTTCATCGTGTATATCAAAGGAGTATGATAATTGATTTACTTCTCCAATAGACCACTCTTCGTCCATCAGATAAAGATGATCAAAATATGAAGCACACCTTTGACGCAACGGGAGCTTGTGGATGTTTTGAGATTGTCCCAATTTTAACAACTGTTGGTATGTTGTTGACGCAGTAGATTTGTCAAAGAATGATATCTTACCAGTCTTGAAATTGCTGTATGAAGAGTTGTACAATATGTAAACCTGTGACAAACATATCAACACCAACAGAATCGTCAACAACTTTATAGATTTCAACTTCAATGGTATCATTGTAATATTATATGTATTTTGGTCTTCTTCCTCGTCTTCTTCTTCTTCTTCTTTTTATTCTTATTCTTCTTTTCGTGTAATCGCGCTTTGCACCCTAGTGACTAGCGTGTTTTATGAGCTGTAAAGAGATATATATGTGGAATGATAGTGGCGATATGAAGTAAGAAGGATCCAGGGTGTTACTTCAAATGAACCTGTAGTTGTACTAGTAATATAATAACGAACGACTTTAGATATTTTAAAATTATGATATATGTTCACTTTAAGAACAACAAGTTGTGAGAAAATCACAAAATAAATTTTCTCCTGAGAAAAGGACAAAGGGCAAGGGACAAACAGAGAGAGAAAAGATTCACGCCCCAAACGTTTCTTTTTCCCTCGCGATGTGCTTTCGGAACTATTAGCCCTGGCGGGCACCGGGGCAGCAGCCACTGTTCTGTTCGGAACGTAGAAGCAGCTGATTACTACATGCGTGAAATGTACATTTATCAATCAATCATTAAAATCTCTACTAAAGCGGAAAGAAAACTATACTCAGTACATACAACATCATCATCACCACCGGCTAATGGAGTTGAGGGCGATGATGGCCCGATTGGGTTCTTTGAATTTGATCGTAAGACAGGTATCCGGCACCTGTGGCGGCGGGGTAACTCAATGGTGGTAGTATTGTAGGAGGGGATGGAAGTTGTTGCAGCAGCATGTATTGATGATGATGATGAAATTGAGGATGTGGATGATTTTGATAATCTTGCAGCGACCCCAACGGTGATGGTGATTGGAACGAGGGTGGTGGTGGTGGTGGTTGTTTGAGTGATGTTTGTGGTCGGCTTGGCACTGGAGGAAAGAAGGGTATATGCGATGGTGGTGAATATTGAGAAGGTGATAATGGTAGTTGTTGCGTCGTTACGAATATTGGTGGTAAATTTGTCTTTTTTACATTTGGTTTAACATCTTCAACCAGTGATATTGTCAAATTTTTGCTCAAGATTTCTTCCTGTATGGTGGTCTCTTGAAGTATTTCCTCTTGTAATTTTCTCCTTTTGAGTTGTTTTCTAACCAATGCAAATTCACTTGGTTTCCTTATCTCACCATGGTTTTGTATCTTTAGATGATCATTGAGATGATTCAAACGACCATAACCTTTGAGACAATTTGGATGCTTACAGAAATAAATTCTCTCCACTTCTTTGAATTTACTTCTCTCCTTTCTCACTTTATTACTATTACTATTCATCTTTGAATAGTTTTGGGTTCAATTTTGCCAAACAAAAAAAACAAAAAAACCAAAATGAGTTGAACTTTTTCTCTTTATATAAAATTATCCCAAAACTCGGGTGCAGATAAATATGGAAAAGAACTGCAAGCCATTTAGGTTAAAAACTCTTTATAGACAAACTTCTGTGAAGGGTTATATAATTTGGAGTGTTCTTTTCTTTCTTTCTTTCTTTTTTCCAGCCTCAGAATTGGGCCGAGTCCCAGATCTTCTCAAGGGAGTTTGGAGACGATGTACTTGTATTCAAGATGAAAGCTTCTGTCTCTTACACTACTTCGTTATCAAATCAAACGGTAGTACTATGTATTCGTTCCAGAGGTCCAGTGACACTTAACAAAGAACCTTCCCGCACGCGACAAAACTCTCTTGACAAAGACAAGAGATCTTGCCCATCTGATGCCAAGAGCAGCGTGCTCCTGCCCTGCCCTACAGAAAAAAGGAACTTTTCACCGTATCGGGTATCGACTCCTCAAGAGCCCCGATAGCATAGAGTTGAACCGTGCAAATATGCATTGCCACCACATCCATGTCCAAAGATTATGTGATTGATCGACGATAAAATACAAGTTACGAAGCAGCAGCATCAGCTAGTTGGTACTGGGACCAATAGGAAAAGGGTTTCAACTCACACGACGGGCCGGATGGAAACGAGTCACACGACATGGATCCAGTCAGCCAGACCAAGGGCCAAACTCACAAGAGCTAATTACAACCAATGAGCTTATCAGTTAGGTTATTTATGTCTTGTAAACTTTAAATCTCTAGACTACCAAAACAAAGTCAAAATAGATATAGAAGATAAAAAAAAAACACATAGTATATACAAAAGTGTGAATGTGAAAATTTTTAACAAAAACAAAAACAAGAGCAAAGACAAATTCACAAAAACAAACAAAACCGTTATCTACATCTTACTCGAATCTCATTATTGAGATTGAAATTCGAGTCGATCCAGAAAGCATGAATAGAATAATGGAAACGGAAAAGAAATGAAAATCTATTATCTATACTGTAAATTCTTTTTCTGTTTTTCAGCTTTTTTTTTTTTTTTTTTTTTATAACCAAATTCGATCTAAAACCCGTTCCTGAGTGGCACGTACTTGATCAATAGAAAATAGTATGAGATTCGCACCATTATCAGATTCTTAGGCAAGCTGGATTTAGTAACTTTATCAGAGACGTGCAGAAGACAAATATGCAAGTTGAGTTCGCTTTTCTTTTTTTTTGTTTTTGCTCTCCGCCACCCGAACCCTTGACAGCGACAGAAACCGGAACCCATTCTGAATCACACTATATATCTTGATTATTTACACGACTTTTTTGGTTACCCATTCAAATGGTCTTTGTACAAGATTTTTCACCGATAAGACAAGATCATACCAAAACAATTCATCAACTCTTTTATAATACTTCCAATACGCCCTCCATTCACTTATAACCCACGCCATTCCTCTTTGCTTATTACAATTTTCCAAATCATCTTTCAAAACAGTTTGAGCACAATATGTTGCCAATATGAAAAATGTCCTCTCTGGTCCCAAGGGGTTTTGTAAATCTTCATCTAAATGTCTTGTCAAATCATTTGTCTTCAATATCAACAACACCACTCTTGGCAATGTCGCCAATAATGACATCAAGTCTAATATTTGTCCTTTGTTTACTAAAGCATCGGTCATATTTTCAATCTCATCATTGTCCCTTACACTCGTAATATTACCTCCCAATGCATGTTCAAAATCTCTACCAGTAATAGCAGCAGCTAATATAGGGAATTGCTCATGTGTTATACCGGCAAAATTTTTGGCATTCATCTCCATTTGTTCAACGTTCCCGTCCAATAGAGATAACCAAAACTTGGCATAATCTTTCCTCATTTGTTCTGGTATTTGTCTGTATAATCCATGGTCATACAATACAATTTCAAAATTATGAGGATTGTCTTTTGTTGGCTTAATCGATCTTATGGCCAAATTTCCTCCATGAGGATCACAATGAACTCCAACATTTGGAGTGAAAATCATATTATTGAAAATATGAGACAAACATGATGATACCTGTGACCTTGAAATATGATTTTCATCCATGAAAGCAACATTATCAAGTCTCTTACCATCAACGTATTCCATAATTAAGATTCTCTTGTGTGATTCGATAACTTTTGGAATTCTCAATGCGGTGGTTTTAGTGAATTTTGTAAAATATTCCGCTGTAGTGATTGAATTACGAGCTTCATTGTTGAAATCCAACTCAACGTAGATTGAGTTTTGCAATTCATCAGCTAACCAAGTCAATGGATACTCGGGGAATATCTTCAACATCATTTTGAAAACATTTCGGGTCATCACTACATCAATTGGTACAAACTCTTCCAATGAGGGATGCTGACACTTGATTGCAACTTGCTCATTTGTGCCACGCAATTTACCAATGTGAACTTGTGCCAATGATGCCACTCCAATTGGAACAGGGTCGAATTCAACAAACAACTCATCAACCGTTTTACCTAAATCTTTTTCAAACATTTCGTTAATCTCTTCTAAGTCGCTTTCTGGGCATTTCTGTTGCAACGGAACCATCGTATCAGTCCATTCCTTTGGTAATAAATATGTCATTGCACTAACGTGCTGTCCCAACTTGATATAAATCCCCCCATTTTTTTCTAAAGCCCTTAATGTTATACCAGCGGCCTTCTTGTGTGTTGCCGATAATTCTTTCATTAGTTCTTCATCGCTATCATACGATTTAAACCGCAAGGCTTTGGTATAAAGATAAAAACATTCAGTGGTCGCTATGGTGACAACCCCCACCCTTTTCAATGTTAAAAATGAATGCCTTGTAGTTAGGTGGAAATCGTCGTTTGTAAAATATAAAGTCACTCCAGCGACAGATATAACGGACGAAGCAACCAACGGTTTGTAATAAAACAGTTTCCTTCTTGGAGGTACCGAGAAGCACCTCTTCTGAGAAAGTCTGAAAGCAGATCGCGAAAGCGTAGATGAACGATACATCTTCGACAACTTCTTTATGTTTGTTCCAAATTTCAACAGGTTTTTTTGGCCTTATATATATGTTTGTTTTTTCTTTGTTCGTTTTTTCTTCTCCAAAGTTTTTTGATTTTTTTTTCGATTTTGATTTCCATTTTGGTGCATACGGCCGGATCTTTCTTGTGTCAGCGCTTCTTCACAGCTTACCACTTTTATGGTCTGTCCACTGTTGCTATTGGATGTCCCAGTGTCTAAAGAAGAACTTCACAAGCATCTTTGTCGTACTACAATCTTTTGTACAACTCCTAATCGTTGTGCTCGGAGTAGGTTGTGAGGATATATATGACAAATGAGTTGAGCCCCACAAATTATCTATTAGACGCCGATAGACAAAAGGAGAAAGAAAAGTTCCAAAAAAAAAAAAAAAAAGAGGATCGAATTGTTCTCCTTTATTTACTTATCACAGACATACTCAAGATGAAAGTTATCCCAATCCTTGTGTTCACACTCTTAAGTTTGGGCTGCTCCGTTGCCAATGGCAAGGAGAGCAAAGACCAGAAATATCTTGATAATATTAACGCCAATTGGATTCCAAATGATGACAATGAGCATTCTTCAGATGATGACCTGGTTTTAGCGCTGTTTCGAAATTCATTTGAATTATTGGAACACAATCAAGAATTGGACGGTTGTGATAAATGTAAAACAAGGTTGGCACTAGGGAAGATTTTGGTACTCAACAATCCTCGTTTGGTTCCCTCTGTCTTTATGGAGTGGTGTTTGAGAAAAGGTAATAATGAAGTGGATTGTCGAATAAGGTTCAATACCAAACAAATCAGCCATCATGATACACCTAGCTCTGATTTCTCCAATTTGTTGGCCTTGATGAGCCCTTTTAGCTCGGATGGTGATTGGTTTTGTTACTACCATGATGATGAATGTACTACGAGACCCGAAGTTCCTCAAGTTGATGATTTGATGAAGTCGTGGTATGAAAAAAAACCGGCTGACAAGTATCTTCCACCAGAGTCTTTAGGGTTTGATACATTTCATATCCTTCAATTAAGTGATTTTGATTATCAAATTGATTATTTGATAGGAGCAGAGTCAAATTGCTCACAGGAAGTTTGTTGCATCCATTGTGGTTTCAATGAGAAGAAAGCGCCGATTGATTGGGGAATAGGAGGAAGACAGTCAATTGGCAAATATCAATTGAGTTATTACAACAGTTCGTATGACTCAGAAAAGCAGTTTCATAAAGGTCCCTTTGTTGATATCAGTTTACCTTCTTACAGGGGATCTTGGGATCCCGCTCATGAATTTGGTTCTTATAAATGTGGCTCTCCAGAATTACTAATTAATAGTACATTGAAGGCAGCTTCTAAGCTTCACTGCTCAAAGGAGATTGACTTTGATTTCCAATTTGTCTTATTCAACGGAGGACTTCAAGTCAGATCCAATAGCTTTGAAGAGACAATCAATTCAGAGGTTAAAATGTTGCAAAATATGAAGCATTTCTTCAAAAACGTCCCCATAATTCCAACTTTAGGTAAACATGATACGTACCCTGACTCTCAGTTGGCGCCTTATTCAGCGGGTAAAGGTGGAGAATTTTCATGGAATGACGAATTATATGGTGATCTTTTATTGAGCAATGGTTGGATCAATAACACACAATTTAGAAGTATAAAGACTCACAACGGTGCCTTTTCAATAATCACTGAGTATGGATTGAAGATCATTTCATTGAATTCAAATTTTTACAATGTTGATAATTATTATACATTTGCCAATATATCAAATATAGATAATTTTGGCCAAATCCTGTTTCTTGTCGATGAATTGACTGAAAGTGAACGGAATGATCAAAGAGTTTGGATTCTTTCCAGTTTACCTTTAATCTCTGATAAGGCATCACCTTTCCAACTGGAGATTTTGAAAAATATAATCAAAAGGTTCTCCCCTGCAACAATTGCAGAAATTTTCTTTGGAGATAGTCATCAAGAAGGTTATAATATCATGTATGGGGAAGATGAGGAAAATGATTCTGAGCCTATACCGATTGCAGGTGCATGGATTGCCCCTTCGGTTTCTCCTTTACATGGTAGGAACCCCAGTTTTCGGTATTTTGAAGTAGATTCAAAAACTTTTAATGTTATCAACGCTTACACTTACTATACACCACTCGACAGAAGCTTCGAAAATGCCGGCGACGAGCTGCAATGGAGTCTTTTATATTCCACAAGGGAGGAGTATACTCATGAAGACTTTGACCATTTCTGGCCACAGGTGCTGCCTTTAAATGCCACATTTTGGGATAAAGTGTTGAAGAAGAAAATCAGTGATGATCTTAGATTTAAACAATTTTATCAAAATAACAAGTTCAAATTGTCACCTTCAACCCCAAATTGTTCAGAAGAGAGCAATTACGCCAAATGCGAGTTATCCTACTGTGAAATACTGTCTTTTACCTTTGATGATTACAAGGCTTGCGTTGAAGAGAGATTTCCAGCTTTATCCGGTGAAGCATTTTAACGACTCAATTGAAATGGGATTTTTTCCCTTTAGATCGATATGTCCGTATAGTTTAATCGTAAATGTCGTATCGCGCAAATGGGATGCACCACCCCAGTAGCAGCACACACGTTGTGACGAGACGAGACAGATACCACTGATTAGATGGAATAGATAAAACTTAAAGTCTCCATCTGAAGTCCACCGACCAGACTGTAGCCAACCTCTATGACGATACTACAACAAACAACAGGACACCACTTGGTGAACTCGACAATACAGAGAGTCAACAGACCATGCCTGTTCCGGAGCACGCCTCGATAATTTATACAATTCCCGAAGCAAATGATCTAAAGTAGACCTATTGAGCCTTTTGATGATGATGTAAAAAGACAAAAAATTCTTTGACTCGTGAAAAAACACTGAAAAAATAAAAAAGAAAACATAACCGATTCATTCTACTTTCGAGTAATTTCTTCTTATTACCAAATCAAACTCACTGGACCAAGTGTAACATCACATCGACACCAAAATTGCTCTTCTCATCGTGACCATTTCAGTCATACTTTCGAAATAACACTCGCAACTAGAAAGTGAAACAGCGGGTTTCAACTCAAGATAAAAAAAAATGGTGGAATCATCATCGAAAAAACCCAATAGTATATCCCTGCCAAAAGCAAGGAAGAGGAACCGTGTACCAATTTCTTGTACCATTTGTAGGAGAAGGAAAGTTAAGGTAAGTTTTCAACTTTAAGATTATCAAATATAAAGTCCAATTTCTAACGTCATTTCAATATAGTGTGATAAAGGAAAACCTACTTGCAACAATTGTAAAAAAAATGGAGTGCCTCATCTCTGTTTCTATTTACAACCATCATGGGCCAAGGATTTGGAGGAGGATGAATTAAAGCTTCCTTTGACTTCTCCTAGTACAGTTTCACGAGATAAAGACAATAACACTAATCATAGTGACACCGATTCCATAAACAAAGATGAAGAAATAATCAAGTTGAAACAAAAGATACAAAGCTTGGAAAACACAGTAAGCTTACAGCAACTGCGGATAAACACGATACCCACAACGATACCAATCAACTCTCCACCGATCGCAACGGCAACACCCATGAGTCAGACCAAGGATAAATCATTTGACGATATTCAATTCACATCAGAGAATCCTTACGCAAGGGGAATTGACGAGATTGATTTGATCAAGAACTTTAACTTGTTGTACACCTCAAAGAGAAATACAAAAAATCAATTCCCCATTATTTATCAAATAAGTGTTATGTCATGGTTATTCATTATCAAAAATGACAGTTATTTAAATGATTTATGGATCAAAATTTTCAATTTGAGAAAATGTTACGAGCAACAATATACAGTAACAAATGGAAATGAATCAACCAAGAAAATCTTGGAGTTATCAAAGCAAACTAACAGCTTCATCACGAATATCAAAAATGCATCTGGTAATTTTGTTACAAAACAGGAAGATGAACTTGATTTCAATAATTATGATTTTAACGAAAACAAAATTAAAGATGGACAAAATCCTGTTGTGCATTCAAAGCCAGAGAATGATGCATATTTCGGCAATGAAAGAGGTGCTGCTGTATCTTTAAAAAGACCTCATCAAGACGACGAGTCACTGGAATCAGAAAAGTGTCCAGTTACAGGTAGTTCAGGAAACTGCCCAGTCCAACACGAGTCGACGAAGACAAAATTAACATCTTTCAAAAAACAACCCTCCACCAATGTCCCATCGAACTTGCAATGTCCAATGCTTCGTCCCAATGGAGGCTTGAAACAACTTGCATTGGAGCCTAGATGTCCTTTATCAAACTCAGATTTGGCAAAGTTCGCGGAAGACGAGGATAACGAAGACTCCAAAATTTGTCCGTTAATGATTGGTGACGCCCGAAATGTATTCCGTGAAAGGTTATTGAATCTTTCTAACAAATCACAGAATGACTCTTTTGGTAGTAATGGATGTCCCGTTATTGGATGTGACTCGAACACTTCCAAGAGACGAAAGAACAACAATTCTAAGAAGATTAGAGCTGTAATGATGCCAACTGATATTAAATCGATAAATTTCACAAATCCCCGTGAAGTGATATCAGTTTTTGAAAGACATTTGCCCGGTAGGAAAGTAGCTTGGCTATTGATCGATCGATTTTTCGATAAACTATACATTCATTTCCCTATCATTGATGAATACTCTTTCAGGGAAAGAGTTGCAAAGATAATAGGTGACAGAGACTCAACTGCTGGACAAAAAATCAAGCTAACTGATTTAGTATCTGACTATAATGAGGATTTCTTGAATTTGTGTTTAACAATTATCATTTTGCGATTGAGTTGGTTGACATTACCGAGCAATTTACCAAAGAAATTTTCACAAACCACAGAGAAATCCCAAGAACTAACTGCTGAAGAGAAATTTTTGATAAAACCAGAGAATATGATTCCTATGGTTTTAATAGATTTGATAAAAGAAATTTTCACTGATGTAAGGATCTTGACAACTCCATCGGTGATCATATTGCAAGTTGGTATGTTCTTGAAGTTTTATAATGTTTCAGCTCCTGAGGATGGATTTGAGTTGGATGATAGTTACAATGGTTCAAGTCATTCCAATGGTGTTTCTCCAGACAAGGAATCGTTGAATTTAAATTCATCAGTATTTTTAAACTCTTTGATTTCATTGGCTAAAACAATTGGATTAAATAGGGATCCATTAGCCTTCAAGAATTTCCAATCCACCGCCAAAGACGAATCCGTTAATATTCATTTGTTTAGAAGGAGACACCTTTGGCGTAAAATGTGGTATGCATTGATTAATTTGAATGTGTTGACGAACATAAGTTTAGGAGACTATTCTAAGCATTTGAACATTGAAATAGACGATAATGAAAACGACGAAGAGCACGGCGACTACAATAAGTTTTGGGATACAAAGAGACCAAGCACAATAGAGATTGATATGCTAGAGAAATGTTTTCCTGATTACACTGGCACCTTAGACTCAAATTATAAACGAGAAATTCAAGTTGTGAATTTGATAGATATTGAATATAAGATCAATGTTTTGATTTACAAGGGAATGAAACTATTGCTAAACATCAAGTCACTTCCACTGAGAACAGATCTTGATGATATATTGGACCAATTAGCAGCATTTGTTCACGAGGAAACAGAAGGAGGCGATAGCCTTAATTCTGAATTAACGCGTGATAAACTTTTAATAGAATTCGACTCAACTATGGAATCAGGGTTATCAGCATCAGTTAGAATTTTCAAATTTAAATTATGCTTAGTGGTCAAAATGTTGATGTTTGTCTTAAACTATATTTTGTTTTTGAATTATGAATTGAAATTGAAACAACTAGCCACGGACCACGATTTGGATATAAAAAGAGTTGGAGAAGATCCTTCCTATCTTTTAGGTTTAGATCCACAACTAGTGGAAGTCATTGAGCATAACAAAAAGATATACAGCAAATACTTTGAAAGAACTCTTTTATCGGCTATTGACAACTACAATATTTTTGTTCAATTTTTTGACAACAGTGATAAGTTCTTCCCAAATTTGGGTGGTGAATTATTGGTGTATCCATTCTTGATGATCTTAAATCACAGATCAAAACAATTCATCATAAGTTTGGTTTTAAGATTACAACAAAATGACCCTATTATATCGCAAATATTGGCTCTGAACGGTATTAATAAAGACGAGTTGTTGGACAAATTATTTTCCTATCTCAGCATATTTTTGAGCAAACTTGACAAGTTGACAAAGCATTATTATTACGCTTGGAGATTGAAAAAACTTATGAAGTTCTTTTATAATATTTTAATAAGTTCGAGCAAAATTTTCACAACGAATTATACCAAGATGTTGGCAAAAAGTGGAAACCCATCCGATCAGTGTCCTGTACTCCTGGATATAAAGAGTGCTCCGGTTCCTATATTGCCTAACCAAAGGCGACAAGCATTGCTGAAGAAGGATGCTGAGCGCCAATCACAAAAACTTGTTAAAATGTTGGTTGAAGATCAGAACAATACACTGGAGACTCAAATTCCGGTACAGGATGGACTTCATACAAATAATTTTGAAACAGAGAACACCAATGATAATTTTGGGCAATCTCCCTCCGAGTTTGCAAATCAAGTTTTCAATGGAATTTCTGATGATACCGAAAGAGACGCCGTTTCAACTGACAATGCACAATTTGAATTATGGGATGAACTCATGCTTGATAATTTCCCGATGGCTGATAAGGATGTATTTGGAAGTAGCTCCGTTGCTCCAGGTCTTGATTATCTTTTGAACGATGGCTTTACCAACGTGACAGAGACAAATTATGATGCCAATGAGATAGATTTCACTAATGTGGACTTGAACACTTTATCAACTTTGAGCCAGCCACAAATGGTCCCCGGAGGTGAAATATCTGATACTGCAAAAAACTCTAACGGTTGGTTTCAAACTTATCAGTAGAAGAATTTACATAGATATTTTCGAGTTACTCTACGATGTTTTTTTTCTCAATCCCGTTTAATTGAATTCATTGGATTTATGACTTTTATAAATTGCTTTTCATTATTAGCTGAACTCAATTCGACACCAAACACTTGATATCAATTTGAGGCTTGTATATCTGATCTTGAATGGAATTGAAGAATATCCCCGTCAATCGTAAATCCGCTCTCAAAAAGCTCTCGTCTGTCCTGAATAGTGAGCTGAACCTCTGAATGGAGAGCTCAGCGGTCACTTGTTTCTCCAATCTTTGAGTTCTTCAGAATGCTTTGGATCTTCGAATAAGTAAGTGTCAGTCCGAAGAGCTGGTGTAACTTCGCTGTGTCTGTTGAAGCTGATAGATCGCTTTTTACTTCTTCTTTGGGACATTAAACTCCATTGGGAATTAACCCCGAATTTTTCCTTTGAGATGGAAAAAGGGTTCAAATTGCAACAACATTTTCACAGTGGCAAAACAAACAGTACGAGAACGGCAAATAATAATCTAACACGAAGTCAGGCTCAAAAAAATGATAGATGAAATCATTTGTTTATCAAAGGTTTGTTTTTCGCATTGCTAGAGAATTGAAGCATATCGATTGGTAATGCTGGGTACAACAAGGAAAAGAAATAGAGTTCCTAAAAGCTGCTCACTGTGTAGAGCCAAAAAAATCAAATGTGATCGAAATCATCCAATATGCAACGTGTGCTTGAATGGTGATATCCCCGACTTGTGTCACTACGAGGAGGCATCTTGGGTTGGCAGTGTAACGTCTCCTGGTGGTCTGGTTTCTGCTCTTGACGACTACAATAACTCGAGGATGACAGATAAAACAATCACAAATAATCCATATCAGACTGCTGCCAGAATTCCAATTGCTTTTATTCCAACGACACTGACTCCTGCAGAATCCAAAAGGAGGAAAATTGAGACAGGTTTTGTTGCTGAACTGGATCGTTTGTCTGAATTGCAGTCTCAAATCACTAAATTGAGTGAAACAGTTTCGATATTAATTGCTACTATTAATTCAAATAATATGAATTCCCAGATCAATAGGTCTGGCCAAATCGGTGACAGACAGACGCCTGAGTCTTTGGATTTGAGCTTGTCTCCTGGGATTAGTCTGAATGTACCAAGTAATGTTGAGTACATTGATTTTTACGCAAACTACAATGCGATTTTGGTTAGAAAATCTCGTGTCATGTACCACGGACCATTTTCTCACTTCTCAACGTTGAAGAAAGACATGTTTTTGAGCATTGCTTGGAAGTCACTTCATGGCGAAGTGAAAGAGGGACAACAATCAGAAAAGAATAATGTGCTGGATGTTTCTTCATTATCTAGCAAAAAGGAAGTAATCGTTCAGTCTGTTGAAGATATCAGGGCAAACTTGGAAGGTCAGATTCTGGACGCGCTTCCTCATAAGAAAGCAATCTGGTTACTCGTGAAAAGGTTTTTTGATTCCGTATATCCATTTTATCCGTTCATCACCAAGGATAGTTTCATTGATACCATTTCTGAGATAATAGGCTGTGAAAGCTACACAGAGGAACATGTTGATGTGAAGATCCAAAATAGAACTGATTTTGCACATATGGGGTTACTTTTAATAATTTTGAGGATGGCTTACTTATCCGTGATCAGCAATATGAAACCTAGTGGTGGTGATGTCACGGAAGATAAAATATATGATTATTTGTGTGCTACTACCATGTCATTCAATTTAGTTTCAATAGCTCAACTATGTTTGAATCAGTTCAGAATATTGAGAAAGGCAGACATTCCAACATTTCAATTGGCTTTATACTTGCGCATATACAATAGACAGTCACCCGAATATGATGGTAACCTTGACACATTTGACGTTCAAATATTCACTGGTTTATTATTTCAAATCGCTATTGCCATCGGATTGCATGAAGATCCTGTTGACTTCGAACAAAACGAATTACAATTGAGAAGAAAGATGTGGTATTATTTGAAAAGTTTGGATATTGAAGAAAGCTTATCCACTGGTGTCCCATTACGATTATACAATATTAATTCTTCAACTCGCCTACCGGAGTTTGTTTGTGAAAGGCCAGGATTTTTGGAAGACGTATTGGAAAACAGAATCATCAAAGGCATACGGGAAGACCATAATTGGGCAGAAATTGCTAAAGAGTTGGTGTCGATGGTTAGCGGTTATCAGCCTTGTAGAATTGAAGATGTGCTAATCTGTTTATCGGAATTCACAAAACACCCTCTTGGCGACTACAGTTCGTTGAAGTCGATAATGACTTCTACCGCTATAACTGACGATGTCACTAGATGTCGAACAATCAAGAAGTACTTAGACGACAAGACCATTTCAATGAGAGTGTATTATCATTTGATGCTTCACTACGAGGAGTTCAATGATTATGACTGTGCAACACGTTATTTGCTACGAAGCCTAAATTTAACTTATGACATCCTTGCTAATTACAATTTTAGAAACATAAATGGGGGATATTTAAATTGTGGTTGTGAGTATTTATATTACCCGTTTCAATCAGTTTCTTTGGCGTCGTTTTTGTTACAATTGTCTCTATTTTTGAGATTTGATAAAGTAGCTGTTGAAAGTTCAGATCAGAAGAGGCAGAAAGTCCTGAATGACATCAAGGATATGATACTCAGAAACTTTAGCATACTTTTGTTTGCCAAATCTAAGTTTGCAACAACGTACTACACCACATGGAGATCTGTCAAGTTTATGTACCCGATTAGAAGAAGTTTGGAGGAATCTGGGTTTTTCGTAAGAGATGGAGGAGAGACCAAGCTGCCAAACAATCTGGAGATTCCGACCAAAAATTTTTTGGAAGAAGCTTCTGAAAGTTGTGTCTTAGAGTTGCACCGCTTAATTAATCGAAACTATTTTAAATCTTTGCTGGTAAACCAGACGGATAACTACCAAGAAGGTCTCAGTCAACCAAGTACTTACTATGAAGCTATAGTAAATGATGAGACTTGGACTAAGCACAAAAAATCCAGATTGGGCAACAGATTTTACGCCAACTTATCTAATCATAATATCAGTTATGAGGGTCTCACTGATAACATTAACAGTTTGTTCAACGATCTTATAGATTTTTAATCGAGCATCAGGATTTAGGAGCACAATTTCCGAATTTTTTTTTTTTTTTTTTTGTGTTTTTTTGTAATTCAGCTCCGAAAAAAAAAATATCGGCTTTTTGTTTTTTGCTTTTAGTTAATTTTTGTTTGTTTCGCTGTTGATCACGACGGAAGTTTCTGGTAACCAAACTGAAGGCTGCTTTTATTAAAGATCCAGACCCCAACCGTGCTTCTAAACGTTTCAAGCTGTTTTTGAAATTATTTTCGAGGTTGAATTCCCATAGCTTCAGTTCTTGTAAGAGATTCCAGCATGAGCTCAAACTCGGTGTCACCACCAAACATGGAGATACCAAATCAAGACCAAGACGTTAAACTCCCCCGCAAGCGAAACAGGATCCCAGTGGCTTGTAGTGTTTGCCGTAAGGGAAAGGTGAAGGTATGTACCAAATTTATAGCACCAAATGATCACTCATTTACTAACTCCTTTTTTCTGTTTTCAGTGCGATAGAGGAAGACCCCACTGTGCGGTGCGTCTATCAAGAGCCTTCTTGGACACAAAACAACTTCTCTGGAGCTGCCGAGAACTCAAATTCAAACGGCTTACAACATACCTCGAGGCATATCAACGGCCCGGAATTTAGCGACAAGGCTAATACCGATAATACCTTGGTTGAACCCAGGCCACAATTTACAACCTTCAAATGTCTTCTCGAAACTGGAAATCAAGCAGAGCGTCTTCGAAGTGGTCCTTTACCAGCAATAAGCGTTAATCGTTTTGACAACAACATTAGCAATTTGATAAATCATTCGGCTGAGCCGATCAGAAAGTCAAGTTCAAATTCTTTAGGGCTCGATGATCCAACTGCACATTTCAAAAGCTACCGAAACATCAATCCTCCTCAATCAAATGAAAGATCTACATCCAATTTCCCGGACTCGGGTCTATCACAGCCTTCAAAATACCTGAGTTCACCAGCACCTATTCAACAAAGGCAACTGCGTCCCTCGTTTCGACCAAACGGTGAGAGTGATACAATCCCTGATGACTCAGTATCTCCTGCAATTCAATCAGAGTTGGACAGGATGAAACAGAAAATAAAGGAGATCGAAGCGTCCATAACTCTTTCGAGGACGTTTAATCATCGTTCTACTGGAAATCAGAATATCAGTCAACTGAACAAACTTCAGCAAAAATCTTTCAGCGATGATCAGTATAAAATTATCACGGCTCCCACTCTGCTGCGAGGAGATGAAACTGGCAACAAAAGTTTGTTGGAAAACGGTCATATCAGTGCACAGGATGGGTTTTTTAAAGTTCCAAACAATACATTGGAGCCTCGTATAGACCCAAATGATGTGTTAGATTTTTTCGCGGACTATATCTCCGTTCATATAAGGCAATCCAAACTAGTGAGTCATGGTCCTTTAAGTTGGCTTACAATCTTGAAAAGGGATCGATTTTTGAAAATTTTGTGGCTGAAAAGTATCGAAATTAAAAGAAAATACAACTTATTTCCTCAAAATCTTTTGAAAAGAAAACATTCTGACGTTGAACAAGAAAAAAGTTCTTCCTTCACAAAGAAAGGTATTTTGATTTCGAACATTAGTTCTGAGGTTTCTGATAGTAGAGCGGAGAAAAACTTTCATGAAAAAATGTTGGAGCAAGAAGGGTTCAATGATATTCAGCCTTACAAAACAACGGCATCAAATTCTATCTCTTTCAGTAGGAATTTGACACCATCGAACCCTCTGGACTATAAAGAGTCAGCAGAAGTGAAGCTTCTAAAGCTGATAGAAGATACATTACCCACGAAAAAGGTCATATGGTTAAGTTTGGATAGATTTTTCAAATTCGTGTATCCTTTCTTCCCGTGCGTTGATCAAGGAATATTCTTGAAAGACATCGGCAAGATTATCGGCGAGCGGTCTCTTGTAGATGAGCGTGTAACAGACATCTCCATTGAAAAGAGATTGAGCCTTGCGACCGTTGGGACATTGTTGTTGTTTATAAGATTTGGATATTTGAGCGCTACAAGCAACTCTGGTGAAAGCAATTTTGAATTCGACGACGATACCTGTTTTTTGCTTCAAAATCCAGTGGGTCCTGAAGTTATAGTCGTTGCTCAATCATGTTTGAACCAATATGAGTTGATTAGAAAAACTTCGATTGGGATTTTCCAACTTGCATTGTTTACAAGGTTATACCATAGATACGCCCCTGAAGAGGGAGACATCGCTGAAGGCGGGGATTCTTTGGTCTTTGGGGGGGTTGTTGACTCACATGGGTTTATCTCTTGGATTAAACAGAGACCCCTTATCTTTCGGAATCAATGAAAAAATGGTTAGTCTATGGAGGAAATTGTGGAGCATGATTTTGTTAAATGATGCAAAAGTTACAAACACTGTAGGGTGTCCTCTGACTATTAATGACGAAAATTTTGATACACATCCTCCTTCTTTCGTGGGTGAGATCTATTCGAACCATGTTGATCTCGAACTCGAAAGGGTCTCGATTGAATTGCACAACCAAACTCTTAAATGGAATTTGAAGTTGAAAGAAGTCACTAGTTTAATCTCAAAGATTAAAGATCCTCCAAAGTTGTTCACAATTATAAACAAGTTGAAAGAGTTTGAAACCTTCGTTTCACATGAATTTGGAAGTCTTAACGATTTAATGACGCTTACTAACAACAATCATCTCGATAATGTTGTAAAGACTAAAAGAATTGCAGCATATCTAGAACTTCAAACGACCGTTCAAGTCATCTATCATTTTATATTCATCCACATGGAAGAGAAGAAAGACTTTCAAGGTGCAGCATTTTTTTTGAAAAAGAACTTGAAAATCGTTGCCGAGATAATATTCAATTTCAATTTATTAATAATGGATCTGCACAAATATGTGGGGAATGGATTTGATGTTTATCTCACCCCAAAAGTTGAATGGGCTGCTCATAGGACTCTACAAATACAATTTGCGCTTATCGTTAGATTGCAGCATTTGAAATGTGTTTCTGCTTTACATGATGCCTCAACCCCAGAGTCAGGCTCGGCGTTGGAAAAATTTTGTGAAACGATATTGAAGAATATTGATATATATCTGCATGGTCTTTCAAAATTGAAAAGTTCTCATTATTTTGCTTGGAGAATTTTAAAACAGCAGCGTGCTGTTATTGAAATTTTAAGAAATCATCCTGAAACTCTTTTCGAAGTAAGCAAAGATATGCGAATCAATATCAGGGTGGAAGCAACAACTAAAAATATACCAATTAACAACTTTTTCGAAGGCCTTTCTGTCAAAGAAATTGAAGAGCTCACCAAAATGATTGATCCTCACCATCTTAGAGAAGTTGCTTCAACTGAAAATGAACGTCTGTTCGTTGATTTGACCAGTTCACTAGCAGCTAAAAATGTTGAATATGATGATGTGAAGAGTACTGCCGAGGTTGATCAAATCTGGTCACAACTTACATCTAAAGCGATGGATGATTTTAATGAACTTGAATTTGAAAACAATAACAACGGCAATCAACTCAATCTTGATAGCATTCTCAATGAATCTTTTGAGTTTGATATATTTGATGCTGATTTTGGGTTAACGCTCAGTTTGGTTTAGTTTAGTTTAGTTTTTATAAAATAGATAGTGTAATATATGCTCCTCCTACTGAACTACAAGAGATAGTTGTATATTTAAAATGGAAACTTTGAATTTTACAAATTACAAATTGTATTTTGTATATCGAAGGAATCGAAGCCTTCGCTGACATATACTGACATCTTCGGTGTTTTTAGGTCACTACAGGTTCAAGTTTTTTGGCGATGAATAGTAATCTTTTTCTAGTTAAACTTTTTTTTATAAATGTATGACTATATATAAAATTAAGCACTGTCAGCTGGTCTTAAACCGACAAAGAATGCATAACCGTAACCTGTGGCTGTGAATGTGATGGTACAACCTTTCTTGAAGTAGAAAACATCTCCTGGCTTAGCACTTACAGTGTAACCAGCTTCATCGGCAACAGTGTATTCACCGTCAACTTCCAAGATAATCTTCATTTCGTCGTAGTCGTAGTGGTAGACTAATGGTTCACCAGCTTCTTGTTTGTAGAAACCTGATGAAATTTGTTGTTCCTTTGGAGCATCTGAAGTGAAAATATCACCCAAGAAGGAGTTGTTACCTGGGGATGGAATTTGAGGTGGTTTAACTTCTTTACCTTCAGCGGATGGTTTGTATAACATAGGCATTTTGAATAATTGGGATTGGAATTGGAATTGGAATTGGATTGATTGAGTCAGTAACTATCAAGTGTGATGATGATAATTAAAAAAAAAAGCTGAACATACAGGAATAATCTCTCCCTTTTATATTTCAATTTGCTGATTACCCATCCGTATATTATGAATCAATTGAGCTAGCTTGTGATATACAGATGGACTTACGAACCTATTATTTTGTCCTAATCTGGAAAAAAGATACCAGGCCCCAACACGGCAACTCCAGACAGCCCCCGCCTGCCTATCTCAGTGGCTCGGATAAAAGTGCCCAATACGCAGTTTTGAGAGCAGCACGAACGACTTTTTTAGGATCAAGTGCTTGAATTTTTTTGTGGTTTTTGGCCAGAAATATTTGAAGAGAAAATAGGAAAAAAGACTCACAACAAGGAGTATTTGACACAGTTACTGCTTTAGTAAGCATTGGGAGTAGCAACGAAACAGTCAGTTACTGTAACGATCTAATAGATTCGAGACAATCTCAGGCCGTATTTGATTAATCAACCACCAATATTTATCTATTCTGGAAATCAAGATGGCAACACGTCGTCGCTCTAAGAGACTGCTTTCAATATCGGACGATCAATCTCGAGTTGAAAGCAAAAAGACCCATCTATCAAATGAAGAGACAAATGATATAGTACTCGGCTCATCGATGTCTCCTAACACACCACTGCCAAATATTGTCATTCCTGATAAATCACCATCGCAGGAGCTTAAAAACACACAACCAGTTTACAATGCAGATATCAGGAAATCGGTGCCCTACTTCCTACCACCACCACCGCCACCTGCTTTTATGACCAACGAGATGCCGGTGCAACAGCCAGTGTATGACCATCCTTACATGGGGTTTGTGCCGTTTCCAATACAATATCCACAACAATTTCAACGCCAGGGACAGCAATCTCCGATACCGATGATGCCCCCACGACCATTCCCTCCAATTCCTATGCCACAGCGGCCTATATCACCTAGTTCTGAGCAATCAGTAGCTACATCTGCTGTGGCTGACACTGGTGCATTGGATGCCCTTGCCGAGTTATCTGAATGTGTTGGGCACGATTTAACGTCAACGGATGTGAAGACTATCAACAAGACTTTGCTGTGTCAACAATATCAAAAGGCACTGGCTGTTACGTCGAAACTTTTCCAATTTATCAAAAATGTATTAAATGGGTCAGAAGTGATTGATAGTGTTGACTCGGTGACTTTTGAACAGATCAATGAAAATTATAAAAGTGCAAAAGACTTGACAGAAATTTTGAAAGATTGGAGGGACATACTTGAATTGGACGAAGTTTCCAATGAGGAATCACCCTTCCATTTCAATTGTGTCGAGTCTGTAGTATTTGGTATTGCTGATCCAAATATTCAATTGAAATTACCTCCCTATCAACCAGTGGAGAAGGACCGTAAAAAGAAGTCAGTGGATTCATGCGATACTCCACTGGAGAACCCGTGTATGAAGCATAGAAAATTGGTTTATGGTATGTGTGATCAATGTGAAGTGCAAGAGACTATTCAGTGGAGAAGAGGTCCTAATGGAGAAAGATCGCTTTGCAATGCATGTGGATTATTTTACACAAAGTTGGCTAGAAAACTTGGACTGGAACTTGCTGGACAATTGTTAGCTCAAAGGAAATTTGCTGGGTCTGCTAGTGATCGAAGAATACCACCTGCATTATTGGCTGAAGATATCATCCACTATTATATTATTGAAGAGGTAGATACTGGAAGAAGACAAGAAGTGAAAGTGGAGGAATTTGGCAATTTGGAATTTTTTGATAATTCTGTGGATCCTCCAAGACTGAAGAAGAAATTAATATTATACCCACTTGTTGAAAAATTAGCAGAGGTGATTCTTGATGTTACCAACATGAATTCAAAATACGATCCTAGTCACGAAATCAAAATTCTCAAAGAGAGGAAAAATAAGGAGCTATCACAAATTGCTGATCCTTCACTCCCAGTGGAAGCTGGAAAAAATGAGATAGCAAAAGAATAGTACATAATTCAAGTCATGAAATATTTTTTTAATTATACAAACATCATTATGTAGCAAATAAAAAAACAGAAACAGCATGTAATATACAAAAGAACACAAAAGTGAAAAGTTAAAAAATAAAACAAAAATAAAAATAAAAAAAACACACACAAGCTGATTTCAATTCATTCAAAAAATTTTATCATCATATCATTCATACCAATAGCTTTTATTCTCATGTTTCATTTGGTAATGTGGGCATATGTGTATATAACCACATCAATGTTTTCTTCTTCCCATTTTCGGCATCCTTCCTGTAATTTTCCAAATATTCAATAGCCTGTGCCTCGTTGCAATTATAAAAATCCATATATCTTTCAATGAAACCAAATATCTTCTTCCTTCTGAAGTAAGTCCGATCCTTTTGTTTATCTCTCCAAAGTCGTCCATATTGAGCATCAAGTGACCTTATTGAAGGATTACCATCTAGTCCATAGTAATATTCCCTCCAAATATCATCTACCGTAGCTAAAGATCTTTTTATAGTTATCAATGGGATACCATCATGTGTGGTGAGATTTCTGGTGTCCGGAGCTTTTGTTTCTGAGTTAGCAGATTGTACCGAGGGAATCGATGTCTCATCTCTCCTATTCTGAAGTTGTTCTTGTGATTGACCAAGGTCTTGGTGCCGAACTTGGCGGAGATTCATTTGTTGTTGCTTCCGTTGTTGATCTCGTTGTTGGTCCAGCTGTTGCTGCTGTTGTTGTATGGATGATTCAGTAATCGGGAGCGATGAGGGTGGTACCAGTTGATGAGATGGCTGGTGACTGGGCTGTTGGTTGAACACCGAGACTTGTTGCAAGGGCTGCTGCAGGGAGTACTGGGATTGTAAAAGCTGTGGTTGAGATTGTTGGTGATGATGATCGGTCCTGTTTGAAGGTTCCACCCCCAGGGCGGAAGACCCTAGATAGGGACTAGTCGTTGCGGGGACTAGCAAATCAAAAGTGGCCGAGCCATTCAGCCGATGATGAGACTCCTGAGGGTAGCTTGACACATTGGCTTTCAATGGGTTCTCATTCCCCGTGGATTGCGTCAGATTGGCATTAAGCGAAGAATGAATCAAGTTAAAAGTGGCTGAAATGTACTGTTTTAGTTCCTCATGATTTAAACTACTTTCTCTTTGTATTTGTAACGTGAGTCTCTCCAAATGGTCTAGACGAGAGCTTATCTCATTTAGTCTATGGTTAAGGTGATCCATATGCCGATGAGTAGATATGAGTTGAATAATGACGAAGCCAACAATAACTCATACTTGTTTGTTTTGTTTATTTATTTAGGAGTGTTTTTTTTTTTCAGAGAGTCATCTGGCATTTGAGCACTTGAGCATTTCCCCATTTCAAGAAGGTGTACGTGTAATCAAGAGGGCAGATACCTACCGTCATTGGCAGTGTCAGAACTCTCCCTGCAATGCAGTCGCCAAGTGTGATGCCCAGTGTACCATTGCCCTGGCAAAGGGCTCCATTTTACTCAACAGCGGTCTGTATCTACAAGCTACAACTTCCTTATACGGAAATTACCATATCCGGTGGTTGCCTTTAGGGCTTTTTTTTGCTCCCAAAATAAAATGATGGCTTCAGGTGTAATATATATATAATTGCATTCTCCAAGTGTGATCACTACATGCATTGGTAACCACACAAACTATGACTATAGAAACTTTGAGTAGTCCCCGTGCCGAAGAAGAAAAGTGAGTCTCGCTCTTGGATGATTTGTTGTGACGCTTGGTGAAGGTTCCGTAAGCCTTATCTACCTGCGTCATTGTTTTCTTATCACAAGATGGAGCAAGTTACTAACAAAGCACCCACAGAGATACAAAGACACAGTCTGTCAACACCCCAAATGAGACATTTCTCAAAAGTAATTCCAACTTCACCAACTTGAAGATAACCATAAAGTAAGTGAAAACGCAATATATGATAACATATATATACTAACCGCCGATTGCTTTTATATAGTCATTGGCAATTACGAGATTTGGTGCAATCATCGTCTTTAGAGTCATCCAAAATATTGTTCACTTGCAAAGACCAGTTGAGGAGTTATAATTACAAGACGAACAAGATTACAAATTATTGTAAATTAGAATTTCAACCTCGTTGCTTTTCAGAGCAAGATGGAATGATGGTATCTGGTGGAGTAGCATCGAGTCATGCTGGTTCATCATCCAGTAGCAATACTCTGTCACTCGGACACTCCAAGGGGCTTTTGAACATTTACAATAAAGAGTTGGATATCAATAATACTGCTATAGTTGGTTCATTAATCAATAACAACGTTTCACTATATAAAGATACTAATCATCAGTACAACTGTTTAGTCAGCAATAATGACTATTGTTTGTATTCATGTGATATTCAAAACAATGGTTCCGTGAAGATCAAAACTGAAACCAATTTGGGTTTTGCTGTAAACCATGCATCTTTATCTTCGGATAAGAAAACAACAGTGGCATGTGGAGATTCAAAAAGAATTGTCTTACTCCATGAGGGCCAAGGATGGGGCGGTTCAAAGCAATCACCTCCTTCTCATAAGAAAATCTCGTTGAAGACTTCCTATGACAGTGGAATCTCCACTGCTTTCAATTCTGATGATAAACAATTTTCTTGTGCTTTTCAAGATGGAGTTACTGTTGTCTACGATGTTCGAAATTATAAGAAGCCGTTGCATACCATTTACTCAACCAGACCAAAAGCTCTGCATGGAGCATTCAGATGTTGCAAATTCTCGGGAGGTACTGATGATTTGTTATTCATCAGTGAACACACGGGAAGAGTTCATATGGTTGATACGAGAAATTTCGAAAAACACCAATTCATACTATTGCCCAAGTTAATCTACTCGCCAGGAAATAGCGTAACCGATGGGATTTATCATGAACCACTAGTACGAGAGTACCAATACGCTATATCATCTTTCAATGGGATGTCTAGTAAAAGTATCAGATCAAATGTTAATAATGATTATTTATACCTTTCGAATGGGATTCTGTCCCAGCACTCATCTTCAAGATATAGTGACAATAACAATGATTCAGAAATCAGCTTTTTCGATGATGATTGCGATCTGAGAAATAGCTTGGAAAACGAAGATTGGTCTGAAGTGGATCAAGAGACTGCAATTGACTCTCAACGAGCTTCTGATGGCTTTTATACAAACTCCAATAATATGTTCTCTGTCAATAATCAATTTGCTGGGCGGAGAGTGACCCCGGCAAGAAATTTTAATGACGATAGTGATTATCATATGATGTATGATGATTCACTGGTGGATATCAATGGAATTGATTGGTATTATGATCCTGACACGGGGAAATCTCATCTTTTAGTAGGATGTGACAAAGGGTTATTCAGATGGGACGTTGATTCTTGGAGCAGAAGATGTTTCCCAAGTTATAAAATCTGTTAATTCTACATATGAACATTATACTAGCTACATTATCGCATATCATATTTTGTCAAGTAGTAAATGTAGTTTGACATTGATAACATCATGTTCGTTTCCGTATTTTTCAAAATTTTTTTTTTTTTTTTTGTTTTTTGATAATTTTGAACCTGTGAGACGTTTTGTTTGTTAAACAAATAGAATATTGAAAGGATCGTAGATGATCATTGTGATATAATATAAGCTTTAGGATAATGGTTGTACGATCAAGTAATTCTGTCAGTGCTGCGTCTCCTTATGATTCAGTTACTTTTGGGAATACTTTATCGTTGAGAGTGGATGGTGACATTGGAGCACTGTCTTTAGCGCCAAATGGAAGAGATGCAGTACTAGCTGGGTACGTTTTGTTTGAGCTATTTGAGTCCTGTTTGGCAACATATACTGCAATTTAACAACTGATATACTAACCAATTGAAAAAATAACCAGTCGTCGAGGATTGTACGTCATAGATTTAGACGACCCTTTCTCCGAGCCTAGATGCTTGCATCATGTAACATCTTGGGAAGTGGCCGATGTACAATGGTCACCACATAATTCCAAGCCTTCTTGGTGTGTGTCGACGTCGAACCAAAAACTGATGGTTTGGAATTTGGCTAGATCTTCTTCCAAGGCCATTGAACATGTCTTACATGGGCATTCAAGAGCAGTTACAGATATAAATTTCCATCCACAAGATCCTGAGTTGTTGGCTCTCTGTAGTGTCGACACTTTTGTTTCAGTATGGGATCTCCGAACTCCAAGAAGGCCAGTTGTTCAATTGGCTGACTGGAGGGCTGCAGCTTCACAAGTGAAGTGGAATTACATTAATCCATATACCATCGCCAGCTCTCATGATAACTATTTTTATATATGGGATACAAGGAAGGGGGCAGAACCACTTCACAAGATTAATGCACATTCAAGAAGGATCAATGGGTTGGATTTTGGTAGATTATACGAAAGTGAGATAATAAGTTGCTCAAATGATTTATCTGTAAAATTTTGGGATTATAGCAAAAGTACAGAAGAACCTACGTATACAATCAATACGGATTTCCCCGTAAGCAGGGCGAGACACTTACCATTCGGCATATCCACATGTGGCATAATGCCCTCTGCAGGAGGTAACAATTCCATATACACTGTTGACTACAAGGATCAAACAGGGGTAAGTAAGATGAAATCAAACTATGTTTTCAAAGGTCATACAGAACCCATCAAGGATTTCTTATGGAGGCAACGACACTCAGAGACCGATATTGATGATAGAGAATTTCAATTGGTTACTTGGTCCAAAGATTGTGATCTAAGGTTGTGGCCAGTGGGTCAAGATTTTTACGAAAAGGCTAATTATATAAGAAATGAAAAATTACCAGAGGGGAAATCGTTGCCTTCTTACAAGTATGAAACTTTTAGAAACGAACCTCCATTGGACATTGATAATGATGATGAGATATTGAATGCTATAGCGAAAAATGCAACGGGTCAGTTTGTATCATATAAAGGAGGTTCTGCAAATGCAGCAGGCAGTCTGAATAACCAATTGGATTGGATCTCCGGGGTAAGGATAGGGAGGTCCCTGGAGACTGGTACAAATGAACGAAATATTTTTGAAACAGGTGACAATGTTGATTCTCTGATAGCTAATTTTGGAGAAGAGGTTAGTATGGTTGGGCATAAGTTTCCCAAAATTCGTTTCGAAAAAATTTATGTTTCCACCGGTTCATTGATATTTTCATTGATGGGGCCATGGTCTGCTGATACGTCAAATGAACACAAGGATGATTTGATTTTTTTAAGAGTAGAAGCCGATTTTGATAAGGATTATCCACTATCAGATTCACCACCAAGATTAAAAGTTGAGGATAATCACGAACTAACGAAGGAAAAAAGACAGGAAATTGTCAAGGGACTTGAAGAAATTACTTTGAAATACAATTCTTACAATAAATATTGCCTTGAACCATGTTTAAGGTATTTAATGGGTGAGAAGATAGATTTAAATGATGGCTTTGATGATGATGCATTGATGATTGATCCGTTTGAAATACCCTATGAAGGTGAAGAGTTCGATTATTCTGATACTTCTAGTGTAATGACTGGCATGACTTCTGACAATGAATCAGAGGATGAACTTATACCAGCAACAACGACAATGGAAGATTCGAAAATAAACCGTGTTGATCATGGATTCGACAGTACCCCTGTTCCCAAAGGTTGTGGAGCTATATGGACGTCAAGTGGACATTTGATTTGCTTTTTCATCCCACAGGCGGAAAAACCCAAGACAGCTTTATTAAAGTTTGATCAACAGGGATTTGGTCTAACGGGTGCTTTAGCAAAGACAAATCGAGCCTCTCAAAAATCAAAGAAACTTTCCAGGTTGGAAGATTCTGATAGTGAAAGTGAAAGTTCTTCAGATGATTCACTTTCAAACGATTGGGATGATATCTTACAAGATGATGTACCACGTATTTCGAGATTCTTGAAAAACAATATTGGCATGAATCAACACGGATTCAACAAGAAACCATCAGTGATCACTAATAATATGTCTATACCAACGGCATTATCACAAAAGACTTATTCATCAAAAGGTGGAGCGGGTGTTAAAAACGTTATTCAATTCCATGATTTCCGCCATTTGATACCATCCAAGATGGAATTAGCGTTTGAATATCGTATATTAGGGGATTCTCCAGAAGAATTGGCTCGTCATAACTCTTTTATTGCTGAGAAATATGGATACACAGATGTTGCTGATTGTTGGAAAATTCTTAGCGTGGTGTTGACAAAGGATATTGAAGTTGATTACGATGAAATTGTAACCCCTTTGATGAACAGTAACCTTCAAGGGAATCTTGACAAGATGTTTGGTGACCCTACAAATAACATGTTGCAACATTTCAGGTTTTATTGGGGAGGACACCCTTTTGGGGCAAGATGGCTTGCCAAAAGGCTAATGGAGTACTATGAGAAGAAAAAAGATGTTCAAATGTTGCTGATGTTATCCTGTATTATGTTTGAAAATCCAGATCACACAGCAGATCCAACTGTACCGATTCATACACCTTACAAGAAAGAAGTTCATCATTTCAAATCTACAGTTGCCTTCAGCGCTTCTGAAAATTCCCTTTCTCCTCACCACTCATGGAAATTGAAAGGTCATCAACATCCAACTCGAATGAGTTCAATTGCAAGTTCAATGTCTTCATTTGAGCAGAAAAGCTTAAAATCTGGATCACCAGAAAGATTTCAAACTTATTTCAAAAAGCAAATTCAATCACCATACTCTGTTAATCGGGAAAGTATTTATGATATTCCAAGTACTCCTCAAAGGACACCATCATATTTCCATTTGCCTTCAAGTGTTAGAGAGGATAGAATCCCTAGTGTCCTGTCCATTGGTGAAAATTTCCAATTGAGTAGGCATGCTTCATTAGCCAGTATGGCACAACTGCCTCACAACAAGATTGAGACACCAGAATTACCAATACCGGAAGTTAAACTTGAAATCTTCAACCAAAGCTCTACTGACTTGTCGGATGATATCTACTCTATGTCAATGCTAGACGCGGCGGATGAGATTAAATTGAAAAGATATAGAGAAGAATACGCTTCCATTTTATACCTGTGGGGACTTCACACGAGCAGAGTTAAAATTTTGAAATTCAATTATCCTAAGCACAAGGACGAGTCACTACCGGCAACAGCAGCGTCTGAGTTCGACATACATAAAGGGCATATTGGATACAGCGACTCTCTGACGAGGTTAATAGATCCAGATGATCCTTTGTACGTTCCAACGACAATCAAGTCCAAGGTTTGCAATTACTGTGGACTTCTAGTGAACAAGAGATTATTTGTGTGTTCGAGGTGTGCTCATATATTGCATGCTGAGTGTGCTTCCCATTGGTGGACGAAGTCCGAACAAACCGAATGTCCAAGTGGCTGTGGTTGTTACTGTTTGGAGAACAATTTAATCATATAGTGTAATAAAATTGATAAATTGCATATGTTTACCTTTTCAGTAAAAGTTGAACCAAAACAAAAAAAATCAAAAATCAAAAAATCATATACAAAGTAAAGTGAGAAAAGACTCCTATAACATCTGAAGCTGTTGTTTGAGGAGAGCAGAAATCAACAGGGTTTGTCTCCATTTGCATACATATATATATATATACACATATATATAGATATTTTCATAACAGAAGCAACAGTTGCCATATTCATTCTGGTTAATTGTATACATCATACATTAGCATGTCAAGTAATAATAACAACGTCAAAGCACAAAATCATGACGTGAGACGACAATTATTCTTGGGTATAACAAAGAAGATAAAGAGTACTACGTCCTCGTCAAGGTTGAATGGACGGCGTGAGGAAATCACTTCTCCCACCACAGATTCTTCTGTGCCGCAATTTCTACTCCCATCATCATCCCATACCATACCCAAGAGTCCGCGGTCCAAAAGAATTTCACAGAAACTGTACACCCCAACAAACACATTCAGTTCCCAGGGGAACTCCTTGATGAGCATTGAAACTTCCACAGATAGTTTGAAGCTGCCGCCGTTTGTGAAGAGTGATGACGTGCTGCTGCCGCCAACTAAATTGATATTACACAAGAAGGAAGATATAAATGATTATAATTATCACACATTCAGTTCAAGGCATAGACTAAGAACTTCAAAGATAAAGGCTTTGGAACAAGCAGAAGTTACTGCTAGTTTGTATTTCAATTTTGAGCTGAATGACGACGTTGAAGAAGTGTTGAACGAAGATGAAAATAATGAGGTTTTAATCTGTATGCCGGGGCTCGATAGAAAGTCAACCAAGATCACAATGGAGCAATTCCAGCTTCAATTTCAACAGGGTAGGAGAAAGGAAGCCAAGTAAATTTTTCAATCATACTGTATAGTTTTCAACTTAGTGATCGGGTCATGGAAAGGTATATACGCTTTAAGTTTATTCGGGTATTCCTTCTTGTAAATGACTCACACAGCACAAACACGTGCACCAAAACGCTTACACCGCTATCACCCAAGTCAAGGGTCATGGTACGTGGCAAAGGTTATCTCTTGTTCAGGTTGGTGGTGATGTTTGTGGAAGAAGAATTTTGGCAGTGTTGCACGGGTTTTTTTCGGGTCACTTTTTTTTCTCCCAAGTTCAGCCTGCTTTTCTGTTATTTCATACTTACGCCAACTTGATATTCAATTCGAATCAAGTAGTTATATTGAGAATTCATATTGAAGATCAATGAATATCGTTAAATTACAAGTAAGTCTTGATTACGTCACTAATTGAGCTATACAAGGCTTGATGCATGTAATTATCAAAGATTGACAAGTACTAACTCTGTGTGTGTGTTTTTTAAAGAGGAAATTCCCGGTTCTTAACCAAGAGGACCTTTTCAATGTCATTGAAGACTTTAGATCAATCGATGCCGAAGATAAAGGCTGGGCTGACAAGATGCAGGTCATTGAAAGTGTCTCTCTGTCAGGAAAGGGTTCATATGATGAAGTTAGAAACACTTTAAAAGAAGTTAGTGTTGATGCTTCTGGTCATGTTGAATTAGATGATTTTGTCGAATTGATTGCCAAATTGAAAGAATTGAAAGTGCAACCTTCCAGTTCTTCTGGTGTTCAGCATTTAGGCACTGGCCATAATTCTAAAGTTGTTGTATCTGGTAGAACTTCGGGAACTACACATACGATCAACGATGAAGAAAGAGTGGAATTCACCAGACATATCAATTCAGTCTTGGCAGGAGATCCAGATATTGGAGATAGATTACCATTACCATTGGAAAATTTCCAATTATTTGATGAATGTATTGATGGTTTGTTATTATCGAAATTGATCAATGACTCGGTTCCTGATACAATTGATACCAGAGTGTTAAATTTCCCTAAAAAGGGAAAGACTTTGAACAATTTCACCATGTCAGAGAATGCAAATATTGTCATCAACTCTGCCAAGGCCATTGGATGTGTTGTTGTCAATGTCCATTCTGAAGATATAATCGAGGGTAAAGAACATTTAATCTTGGGTTTGATTTGGCAAATTATTAGAAGAGGTTTGTTGAGTAAAATTGATATTAAATTACATCCAGAATTGTATCGTTTATTGGAGGATGATGAAACTTTGGAACAATTCTTAAGATTGCCTCCTGAACAAATCTTGTTGAGATGGTTCAACTATCATTTGAAACTGGCTAATTGGAACAAAAGAGTTAGCAATTTCTCCAAAGATGTAGCAGATGGTGAAAATTATACAATTCTTTTAAACCAATTAAAACCAGATCAATGTTCAAGACTGCCATTACAAACATCTGATTTATTAACAAGGGCCGAACAAATCTTGACCAATGCTGACAAGATTGGTTGTAGAAAATATTTAACACCAAATGCATTGGTTGCTGGTAATCCTAAATTGAATTTAGCATTTGTTGCGCATTTATTCAATACATGGCCTGGATTAGATCCAATTGAAGAATCGGAAAAACCTTAAATTGAAGAATTTGATGCAGAGGGAGAAAGAGAAGCTAGAGTCTTTACCTTGTGGTTGAACTCCTTGGATGTTGATCCTCCTGTGGTTTCATTATTTGAAGACGTGAAAGATGGTCTTGTCTTGTTACAAGCATTTGATAAAGTCATGCCTGGTTCAGTGAATTGGAAACATGTCAATAAGAGACCTGCAAATGGATCAGAAGTTTCAAGATTCAAAGCATTGGAAAATACAAATTACTGTGTTGAAATTGGTAAGGCCAATAGATTTTCCTTAGTTGGTATCGAAGGATCAGATATCTTGGATGGTACCAAGATTTTAACATTGGGTCTTGTATGGCAATTGATGAGAAGAAATATTGCCTTAACTTTACATTCATTATCTGCCAATGGTAAGGAAGTGACTGATAGTGATATTTTGAAATGGGGTCAACTGCATGTTGCCAAAGGTGGTAAATCATCAACTATTAGATCTTTTAAAGATCCTTCGTTATCCACTGGTATTTGGATATTAGATCTCTTGAATGGTTTGAAGCCAGGATATGTCGATTATGATTTGGTTGCCCCTGGAAACACCGAGGAAGAAAGATATGCTAATGCTAGATTGGCCATCTCTATCGCCAGAAAATTGGGTGCTTTGATTTGGTTAGTTCCAGAAGATATAAACGAAGTCAGATCCAGATTGATTCTTACCTTTGTTGGATCATTGATGGCATTAGGTATATGAGATTGAGTGTGTTTTTTGTTTCTCAAGTTGGCTTTTTATTTCCTTTTTGCTTGATGTGTCATCATCATCATATGTAAGCTTTGTTTGTATATTTCCATAAGCTGTTGTATTAAAATATACTGTTTTATCCTTCTTGTTCTTGTTCTTCTTGTTCCCATCGATGTAAAACATACCGAAGCTCATCGACTGAACAAAAAAAAGCGCCACAATTCTGTGATGTTTTTTTGTCGTCTGAGAGAAAATCAAAATAAATAGTCAGTTTTATTATACAAGACTTAACTCCTATCGGATCAGGTTTATCATGTGTCGTTTCTTAGTGTTCAAGGGGAAAGACCCCATACTCCTTTCGAACTTGTTGACGAGGCCTGCTCATTCCATCATCAAACAGTCGTATGACTCGAGACTCAGGATGCATAACATCTCCGTGAATGCAGATGGATTTGGTATTTCGTATTACCCAGAGTCCACTGATATCGATGGACCATGTACTTTCAGAGCAACAACGCCAGCATGGAACAATTTAAACTTGGAAGTGATTGCAGAGAAGACGAAATCCAGTTTGGTTTTCGCCCATGTGAGGGCATCCACGTATGGTGTTCTCAGTGAGACAAATTGTCATCCTTTCACATATAACAATTTCACATTCATGCACAATGGTGGGATTGCCAATTTCTCGTCGATAAAGAGGAAACTTATGAACCATATCAAGGATGAATATTACAATTTGGTTCAAGGTTCCACTGATAGTGAATGTTGCTTTGTCTTGTTTTTAGATTGTTTGGATAAATTGGGTTGTAATACTATGGCGAAACCTGGAGAGATAAGTCATAACAAATTGAGAGAGGCATTATTACAAACTATTAATTATATCAATGTGTGGCAAAGTGAATTACCATTTAAGCCAACAGAACCTTCATTGTTGAATTTTGCCATTACTGATGGATCTACTATAGTGGTATCACGTTATATAAGTTCCAAGACTGATGAAGCGGCATCATTACATTTCAGTACCGGGTCCAATTTCATTGAGTATGAACCGGGGCAATTCAAAATGGAGAGGAAAGATCGTTTACAAGATGTTATAATGATTTCATCTGAACCATTGACTTTTGAAAGAGGTGATTGGATCGCAGTACCGACTAACTCCACGTTAACTGTTAAAAATCAAACAGTTCTTTTACATCCAATAATAGATGAATTTTATCAAGAAGATCTTCAATTTGAAAGAAACAGTCAATTTGCCGAAAGTAAAGGACTTATGGGTAGTGTACCATATGGTGAAGAGCAAGAAAGTGAGTTACCACCATTGGAAAGAGAAGGTAGAGTAAGATTACTGTCATCGATATTGGCTTCTACGTAACACATATCATCAAATAAAAGGTATCATCAATTAGTCAGTGAATTGAACTAGTTTTAATAAATACAAATATATATATATAAATATATATATAAAAGAATGCAGCATCAAGTTTTTTTTATTGTTAATTCAAAAGCGATCTCATACTCATCGAAGGAGGTGAAGTGTTGGTGGTTGTGGATTTTTTAGTTTTCTTTGAAGTGAATGATGACATAGGTTCACCTCGTTGATCCGATTCTCTTGCAGACGCTAGTATAGACGGTAGCAGATTTCCAAAATTTGGAATCAACAAATTGTTCGATCTATATGAATGAGTGAAATCAATTGGTGGTAATTGTAAAGGTGGCAAAGTGATTTTCCCATTGTACTGTTGTTTATTATTATTGCCATTATTATTATTATTATTATTATTATTGTTGTTAGTGTAGTTTGTGGACGGAGATTGTTCATTTATCGTTGAAGAAGCTGGTGAACTCTTTGTTGATCCAATATCTGTTTCCGATTCTGTCTTTGATATTTCATTTGTAGTTGGATTTCTCTTTCTTCTCTTTATCGTTGATCTTTTCAATTTGATTGGTCTATGGCTTCCATGCAATTTGTAATATAATCCACATGCATTACAAATATTATTTCCTGAATCGTCTCGTCTCCATAATGGAGTCACTGTAGTACCACAGTTGGAACAAGCTATCGCCACAGATTCATCTCCAGATATGCTATTTTCCTTCAAAACTGTAGTTGTCTCTTGATGATCTGAGCAAGTCTGAGACAGCAGTGACAAGTCCTTCCCCTGGTCTCCTCCGGGCATGACTACTCTATTGTTGAACAGAGGACAACCACTACAAGCCAGTGTTCCTCCTGTTCCATTACATCTCCCGTCACCTTTACATGTTCCCTCGTGTAATTTTGTTTCAGATACGGCCACCATATGAAGTGGTCTTTTCAAATGAACGGGCCTATGATGATTATTTGCTCTATAATACAACCCACAAGCATTACATATTAATGTTCCATCCGCTGCTCTTCTCCATAGTGGGGTTTTCGTCGTACCACAATTCGAACAAGATTGTCCACTTTCCTTACTGGTGTGACTTGTCGTTGTCGTTGGCGAATTGGGTTCGGTTTTGATCTCAGTTTTCAGATCTATTGCAACGCTCATAGGGGTTTCAACTTTGACAGCAGCATCAGCAGCAGCAGCAGCAGTCTTGGTTCCTATCACCTCCAGTGTTGTTGAATGTTGTGCTTCCGGCATGCTGTAATATTTCGTTCAAGTCACAAATACTATCTTTTCAATCTATACAAGGATGCTTTTACAAATACTGTATTCGGTTCGGGTTTGTAGTACACAAAAAACAAAACTGATCTCACTGAAAACGATAATCGATTTGATCTTCAGCCAATCACAGCGCAGACAATACTAAGCAGAGGTGACGCTAAGCCGTGCACGTTGGCAAAGCGGTGAGATGTATATAATTACCAAGGGGGTACCACAGTGGATGCAGAAGCTCTGCTGATCCCAATAGAGGAAGAATTTCAAACTGAAGACCAATAAGTTGGCTGTCATTGGTCTATCATCAATTGTGTGTAGATTCAAATCTTTACAAGTCCCAATTCTCTTATTTCCTCCAATACACTACTTATTTTAAAACAAACACCACAGCAGAGTTGTACCCACTTTCTACAAATGTCTCATATTGTTCTACTACTGTGGAGTATTACAGAAGGGTTCATATAGTAGCTTTCATGCTCATTTTCATTTGTAAAGCTTCAAAAAAAAAGTTGCTTCAATTGATTGTTGGCCGTATAAACCATGACGAATTATTCTCTTGTTCCATCAATGAACAAGATCCGGACAATTGATGTCGTAACAGCTGATGGCAATTTTACCAGGCCTATCAATTGTAGTTTTATCATTTTCTTCATATTCTCGTTAAACTTCAAATATAAAAAACAATAAAGCTTAATTTCCAAGCCTTTATCTTATCAGATCAAATATATCACTACGTCATTGTATTGAAAGTTGAATACCTCTTTGTTACGTTTTACAGAACAAACAAACAAAAAATTTCAACTTGCAGATTCCTTAAAAGTTCAACAGTCTATGTTAAATTGAAACTATATAAAAGAGAGTTGAAAGGTTGCTACTTCTTCATAAATTGTTAAAATAAAAAATCGTATAGTTAAAATGCCAATTGACGAATTTAGAAAGCGGTATAACCTCTATCATACTATAGAAGAAGCTGTTGAGTTTGCGGATCTACCTACGGAAGTCGAACGAATTGCCTTCCGTAGCAAACTTGAAAATACATTCCGTTTGAGCACAACTATTGAACATCACACTATAGGTAGCGATTGTTTGGAAAATTATCGAAATGTGAATGATTTTATTAGATTGGAAAGCTTCTTTTGGTGTTCCAATATCGAAGGTGAAATTACACAGGGTAATGTGATTTTGGAAGATGTGCATCAATTTTGGATACGTACCAACTATATGTCAATGAGCGCCTTGGTTCAAAATGGGTTTGAAATCGCATTGTCAGGGTCAACCTCATATATTTCTAAAAATGGTATAGTTTTCTTGAAGGCCAAGTTCAACGGGTGGGGTTGGGACACTGACATCAGACAATTTCAAGGGAATGGTACGATGAAGATTTCCAGAAGGGCGTCGTCCACTAAGGAAATTATTAGAAAACTTAATAATGACCCAGTTCAAGACTCGAATAAACCTAATGTTAATATATCTGTAAAGTGTGAAGAAGGTGATAGCAGTAAGATCCCAGAAGTGAGAAAATGTCCTTCGAAAGCTCCGAATTCAACTTTGAAGTGCTATAATCAGAGATGGAAAAGATCGAGAAGTAAGCCGGGATTCAAAAACCGCAGCGCAGAATGGGTCTTGAGCCTCGACTGCCAACACTATGTGAAGTCCCGGAAAATTCTACTTTATCCAGATGAAGAAGAAGGCCCGAGCCATGGGCACCTGAGAGTAGGAAAACTTCATTTAAAAGGTATGACCGCGACAATGATAATAATATTCTTTCACTGCTTCAATTAGCTGGAGAGGGGTTCAAGATCAAGTTCACTAAAAAAGAAGCCACCGTCACAAAGAAAGGAAAGACATATTTAAAAGCTCCAATGGTTGGTAATTTTTGGATCCTGAACTCCATTCATGAGAAAAATGGATGGTTAGACGGAAAATGCCCTTATGAAGTAAAAGACATGATATCATTTAAAGAGAAATACGGTGATGAATTCACAATGGATGAGATCATGGAGGCATTTGAAGAGTTTACTCATGATTGTGAGTTGGAAGGACCAAGAGAATAAGTTTTCTTTGAGCTGTGACCTAGCTGGAAACCACTTGGATTTTTTTTTTTTTTCACATTGACAGTGGTTTCTGTGAAGTTGCTGCACATGAGTCGTAGTGGTATGTAACTCTGGAATGCAGTCTCAGTACATATGGCTGCACCAGAGATTGTTTAAACTGGAATAGTAGCAGCTACAACGTTTGGCCCTCTGTTAGCACCTGTAGAAGTGTAGTAAGAAAAAACCTTCAATTTCACTACTAGTAGAACCTTCTGAATTGATTGGAACATTAGTTGAGTGTGGTGAGCTTCCACCTACAATACCTGTAACAGGATTATTGAAACGAGGGTAGTATTAACGGTAACTGCTGGCTTACCATCTGCACCCGTATTGTCGTAGTAAAAAACACAACCCCAACTTCAGTGTAACCAGGGGTACCTCAAGTAAATGCAACCGTACTTGTATATAATGAGGTTTAAACAGTTGCTAGAATAGTTGATATTGTATAAGAAGTAGCAACGGTAGTTGGGTGACCTGAAGCATCTGTTGTACTGAACGATGAGACAACTTCAACTCCAGTCAATGTTGAGCCCCCAGGAAGTGAAAACTTCAGTCGTACTTTATTGCAAGCTTGAATCTTGATCCGTGGATGATGAAGCAGCCCCTGATGATGATGAAGGATTATGATGAAGGAACAATAGTGGATGAGAATGGTTGTGCCAAAAGAAGGAAAAAAAGGGAAATATTTATTGAGCTACTAAAAGGTATACCATCTGCCTATGTTTCCCTAAATGGTGTGTAAATAAACTTTATCTATTTGAAAAGAAACAGACATCGAACATATCTAATCCCCATTGGCAATAGCATCCTGGATCAAAAGTGGCCACCATCATTGGTATGTATGAGACCTCCGGTAAGACAAATGCATGTGATGTAAAATGTAATTTGCAATTTTTATCCTTAATGCATTGGTCTTTGCTTGGGAAAAGTTATCATCATCACGATCAGCATCTTCGCTGCTTTGATGTGTATTGAAAGTGGGATTAACAACATTTGATCCACCTTCTGAATGACCAGTTTCAATTGTATCTTCATATGCTGTGAATTCGCAATCCACTGCAACAAAGGGATTAGTTAAAACGAATACCCCTTGTTGCAATTCCATGGCCCCCAATAAACCATTGGCTCTAGAGTCTTCGAGTATCTCTAGCAACCATATTCGCTTTTTAATGATGTTGAGGGCCATGGAATTCAGCTGGCGCTGAAATTTTGCAAGACCATCGTAATATAAGTAGTGAGAAACGGAGAATGAAGATGAATTTTCGATTTCATGTCCTTGGGAAATAAGCACAATCGTCTCTTTAAAGAGATCCCAACTTATTTTTTGTTGTTCGTTGATCATGGAGTCTGTTGCTCGTTAGAGAGATGAATTGGGTCTTCATTTTCTTTAAAGGGAAGACTAACCAGTTGGTATATATTGTATAACATGCAAAATACTGTTTGAAGTATGGTAAACTATGCATTTTAATAAAGCTTTGTTCTTTTATAAATTACGCGCCCTTGCCACAAAAGCAAAACATTAGAACTGGGCCTGTTTGATTTTCGTGATGATGATGAAGGTGAGGTATAAAACCATGACGAGATGAATGCAATGGAGGTGCTTTTTCGTCTTCCTCGTCTTCTTCAACTATGACCGCTTCATCCGAGGCCTAAATTAAAGGAATTCGAATCAAGTATTACAGAATTGTTATATAGGGGGATACCGCAGTACAGAAACCGATAAATCACCAGAGGAAGGATCGATAAAAGAAATCAATTCTACACAACCTTCCATTCGAACAAAATCTGAATTATTTGCAACCAACGTGAGAATTAATACAACAGCAGTGGTATCTGCGTAGAGATGAATATGGGCGATTACTCATTCATCTTACAACTCTGAGTTTTCATTCTCAGATAAGTAATAAGTCTCTCCGCTAGTAAAGAAGTTTGTCATTTATACATCTCAAGAGAGGGTTCCAAGACCTATTGACATCACAACACCCACGTAGAGCAGTCACACTTTTGTGTGTGTGCTGCGTGCGCTGCGCACTAAACTCACATACATAAGAAAAACGGTCGTGTGAGAGGACTAATGCTGGATTGGGATAATTGATATCTCGGTACACTCTCAACTGACTGTACCGGAAAATTTTACTTTTTCGCTTTTTTTCAATTTTGTTAAAAAAAAATGTCTTGGGTACAAGTTTTTCATCTCTTAATCAAGTATCAAAAGCAAATAGTACAAGATGGCCACTGAATTAACAGTTCAATCAGAAAGAGCTTTCCAAAAGGTAAGTCACTTCACAAGACATAGACATCTTTCCCTCCTGATAATAAATTATCATTCGTGTTCAATAGGTTTCATCAGTTATATATCATAAGAGCTTTTCCTTTCCAGTCAAAATGTTCATCGTATAATTCATAGTTTTATTCTTTCCCATCCAACATGACGTCATCATATGGATCATCAAGCAAAGTGCAAGCAATCCATTCAAGAAGGCTTGAGTGTACATTCCAATGATTATGAAATGATTTATATAAAAAAAAATTCAAAAACTCAATCACAGTATAAGGGTACAACATGTTTAATAAATATATTTGTGAATAAGAATGGAAAACTCTCATCTTCATCTTGCTCAAGTTCCATCAAGAAAGCAAACTCATTGTTGTCATGAACCTATATAATTATATCACGGGGAGAAGATTTCTCTTTTCTTCAAGGGAAATTCAAATTTTGTCTAAAACATTAGGAAATCAAAAAACAATATACTAACAAACATTTTCAAATAATAGCAACCACACATCTTCACCAACCCAAAGGCCAAGGCCAACAGAAGAACCAAGAGATGGTATAAGGAAGTTGGTTTAGGTTTCAAAACCCCAAAGACCGCTATTGAAGGTTCATACATTGACAAAAAATGTCCATTTGTTGGTGATATCTCAATCAGAGGTAAAATTTTAACCGGTGTTGTCAACTCTACTAAAATGCACAGAACCATTATCGTTAGAAGAGATTACTTACATTACGTTCCAAAATATAACAGATACGAAAAGAGACACAAGAACTTGGCTGCCCATGTTTCCCCAGCTTTCCGTGTTGAAGTTGGTGACATTGTTACCGTTGGTCAATGTAGACCATTATCAAAAACCGTTAGATTCAATGTTTTGAAAGTTGCTTCATCAAGTGGTAAGGCCAGCAAGAAATTCTCAAAATTCTAAGTTTATAGGTTTTGGTATTTAGTTTTTAATATATAAACATATTACTGTACGTTATATACATTCATGATTGTATACCGAATCATGATCACATAACCACCGAGCCTTGTCATGCATATACCCTCTTGTACCATGTATCCCATGTATCCCATGTAGTCCCCAAGGGAGACAGCCAGACAGCCCCTGTCTGCTCGTGCTAAAAACCCGTCAAAATGCCTCGCCTCTGCCATCCGCTGCTCTCTCTAAACAAATTTGGGCCCAAACAAAACCAAAGAGAAAACTCTCTCATAGGGTAACTTTTCTTATCATCATTTACAACAGGGTAACTCATCATGTCTGAAGACTACAAATCCCATAATCATAATGGCAACTCTGTAAATGAACCCACGCATCCTCATAACATTCCAGGCGATGAAGAAGAGTTTGGCAACGAGTTGGGTGGCGCCAGGGCTTTACTACAATTGGGTAATAAGAATCAACCGAATGATGTTGACGTTGAGGCTGCTGTGATGAAGTTAGTTGGTAATATAGATTCTCACAGTAATAACAACAATATCAATAATAACAACAATACCAACAACAATAACAATAACAACCTCAATAACTACAAAAAGAGGAAATTGCAATTCACCGATGAGATTACAAATTTGAACGAGTTTCAACAATGGACAGGGTTCTTGGAGGAAGAACTTAATGCTTCCACACAACCTCATCACCATCAACAAGGTACAGATGTCTCGTCTGCGGCAAACAACGAGGAAAATGATAATCTCACTTCGGAAGATGACGATGCAGAAGTACCATTTTTAAACACAGATGGTATGTCCTCGTCTACAACTCCAAAGAGGTCTCGTAAATATAGGAAAAAAGTGGATAGTTTAAATGTGGATCCAGAACTTGCCCATCTCGATTCCAATATCCCACCTTCAGAGCATGAGCAACTTGTTCATGCTGCAATAATGAGTGCAAGAGATTTGGAAAATGAGTTTGGTCCGATCAATGTTCAAGCTGTTTCTGATTATTTCAAGGAAAGTCAACAACAACAAGACCAACAACAGCAGCAACAACAACAACAACAACAATCACAAGAAAAAAATCAAGAGGAAAGGTTATTACAGGAGCAAGCGGCACAAGCAGTCGTTGCTGCTGCATCCCAACAACTGGGACGGCTTAATAATAATAATAACAATAATAATAATGATAATAGTAATAATAGGCAACAGACAGATCATAAAGATCATAAAAAGAGAAAGAATCATAAAAAAACCAAAGGATTAACGAGTAATGAAAATGCACAAATAGTTGCCGAAGTAGTTAACAAGGCTCATCCATGGTTAACTTCCACGGAAAGGGTATCGATGGACCTGACTCCTTCTTCGTCAAGTAGTAATGTGACAAGTCAGCATCAGCAACAACAAGATGGTCATCTGGAATCATCTGAGTCTTCAAAATTGAAGAAACAACAACGTCAATCAATAAGTCAACCTTCATCGGTACAACTGGGCAAGACTTTTTCTAAAGAGGAAGTTGAGGCAATTGATCAATATATCTTGGCATTTTGTCATATCAATAATATGACAAGAGAACAAATGTGTCAAAGGATATGGTCCAACAAGAGGCAAAAAGATCATTTCTGGGAATCTTTACAAAAAGTGCTACCATTAAGGACTAGAGCATCACTTTATAAGCATGTTCGTAGGTCTTATCATATTTTCCAAGTGAGAGGTAAATGGACCACAGAAGATGATCAAGAATTGGGGAGATTGGCTCTGGAAAATCCAGGAAATTGGAAACTTATAGGAGGTTTAATGGGTAGAATGCCCGAGGATTGTAGAGATCGTTTTAGAAATTATGTCAAATGTGGTAACAATAGGTCATCTTCCAAATGGTCTGTTGAAGAAGAATCAATGTTAAAAGCCATTGTAAATTCAATGTTGTCACTGTTGGAAAAGGAAAATGAACAACAAGTTATCAACTGGACTCTGGTAAGTGAACAGATGAATGGTAGAAGATCTAGAATTCAATGCCGTTATAAATGGAATAAGTTGACTAAAAATGTTGAAAAAAAACTGAAAATTGATCAAGATCAAAATCAAGATCAAGATCAAGATCAGATTTTCAAAAGAGATAATAATATATCATCGACACCATTGGAAAGGGAGAGACAATTGTGGTTATTAGGAGAATTGAAAAGTATATACACTCATGAATCAGAAATTGAATGGGACATCATGTATACGATTTACCCAAAGGAGCAATACCAACAGGATGGAGATGTCGTTGATATAAATAATGGTCAATCATTAAGAATTTATTATAATTTTGTTAAATCGAAATATCTACCTGGTGATTACATTTTGGAACAAGATGGGAGAACATTCATGGATGAGATGGATATGTTGATGAAAAAAGTTGACACTAATAATAATAATAATAATAATAATAATGAATTGACATCATAGGGAATAGCAGAAAAAAAAAAAGACCAAAAGGAAGATGAATAAATCACGGTGTGCATGTACGTATATATAAGTATTAACGGTTTAATAATCAGTATTTTACTCTAGTTCAATTTTACTATCACCGATTGCTTTATTAACAATCTCATCGATTTGTGGCATCAACCTTCTCATATTAACCTTATTTGAAAAGATTCCATATATTTTATCAATCAATTTTATCAACGTTTCATTTGTCTTGATATAATCATTGAAATATTGTTCAAAATATTTCAAATCAACCAAGATTTGCTCATAAATTTCACTCGTTTTAATAAAATCTTGTATCTTGATCAATGTATGACTGATCAATCTCGATAACACTTTATCTGTCAAGATAACTGATAATTTCAAATACAAACATTCAACTTTTGTCGCTACCAAGATTGATATTATTTCCCTCATTGTTTTGGAAACGGAATGAGGAACATTTTGAGACAAGTTTTTCAAGTTGGAGTTGAAAATTAATGTAATTTTCTTTGTTATTGGAGCTGTTAAACTTTCAAAAATTTCCAATTCCAAATTATCCAAAATTTGGAAAATTGACAATTGTTGATTTGATAAATTGGATTTAAAAGTTTGATCATAATGATACAAAATCTTGGGTTTCAATTCAATTTTCAACCGGTAAAAATTCATCAATGTCTTGTACTTTGCATTTTCTCCCTCACTCATTAAATTTTTCTTCAAATTGGCTTCAATAAAATAATTTAAACTTTTCAAAAAACTTACTTCAAAACCTGCTTGTAAATTTTGTGATGGTACAATCTTAAAATCATTTGAAATTTCATGTTGGAAAACCAAATTTGAAGCCTTGGTAACAAACAATTTATAATACAATTCAATCAATTCTATTAAATTAACATCATCACCTAATTCTAACTTGTAAGATAATCTTGTATCATTCACTAACAAGGATATCACCGATGCTTGTAATTTTTGATTCACCTTGACACAAGTTGTCTTTAACGTTTCAATAACAGTTTTGTTTCTAGAAATACTGGTTTTAGAGTTTGCCAATTTTTGGAAATTTGAAGATATAGTATTGTAAATCAGGATATTTTGAATTGACCCCGTTATTGCATTGGTAAAATGTGGTAGAAATCCAAACTCCAAAGGGGTATTTTTGATATCTTCTTCAGAGTAAAATTGTAAAGGACCAAAATTTTGTAATTCAATTGAACTCTTTGTGAAAAACACAATCAAACAATCACATATTTTCAATACAAGTTTTTCATTTTGTTCTTTAAATTTTGCAATCTCATATTTTTCAAATCTCAAATGTCTCTCTATAATTTCGTTATCCATTTGATATTCGTTACCACTCTTTTTCAGTATATATTCATTATGTTGCTTCAAGAAATCTCCATTAACTACAAAATCCACAATAGAACTAAATTTAACTATTTTCACAATCAATGAAGTGAAAATGTTAACAAATTGTTGAATTAATGTCCAAAGTTCCAGAACCAATGGTAATTCAGCAAGCAATTCAGAATTATTTATAAAATTCCCATCTTTCACCAATCTGATTAAAAATGATAATGAACATGTTGATTCCAAACTATAAGTATTCAAAATGTTGTTTTGCAAAAGAGTAATGTTCTTCATGTATTTGGTGAAAGTCTCTTCGATTTCATTTTCAATTTGGTAGTATTGAATATTGATAAAATCCACAATTGGATTATCATGCACGTTCAACTCCAACAACTTGTACATCAATGCAATACAGTTATGATCATTATTGATATTGATAGAAATACTTAGCGCCGAAGTGTTCAAATTATCGGTATTGATATTGTTTAATTTGTCCCAAATCAATTTTTTGTAACCATTGATAGTGTTTTCCACTTCTATCCAAATCTTGCTCAATAACGATGAATTGGATTCTGAGATTTTGCCACGCTCTTCTGATTCTAATATCCTTGAATACTGGTATTTCCCCTTTTTGTAATCATAAATTAAAGAATCGTAATCCTTGGTCTTGATATCGTTTTGAAGATTATGTGGCAAGTTGAACAAGAATTTGTTCTCATTTATGAAATTCAAAGCCAATCTGATCATAGATTCCTTATCCTTAGCATCAACCAGTGGTGTTAAAATATTCTTGGATTCCAGAGTTGCCTGCCTTAAACTTTCCCCTAGTTTGGTAAAGCTATTCAAATCCTTCTCTTTACTAAATCTATCCATCGTATCACCAAGTGAATTCTTAATAGTGATGAACCTTATAAATTCTGTGTGTAACACGTCACCAAGGTTTTGTTGTCTCATTTTGATATCGTGATCCAAGAGCTCCAACTTGGAGAACAATTCCCTTTTGGACACTCCTCTATGAAGGTTTAAATACAGATCAACGTCGAAATTTTCCTCACTGATAAAGTATTTTTGCTTCAATGGATCTCTACTATCGTCGATGACATCGTTTTCAAGAAGCTCTTCCACCATTGACTCGTTGAGACCTAATGGCTCGACATCATCTTTCCTCGTTATCTCGTTGAAAGATTGTAATTGGGTGCTGTCCGAGTTGATCAATTTTTGGAGCAAATCGTACTGCTTGTTCAAATCCTGGTCGTATTCGAAATCTACATGTAGCAACGAGTCAGCAGCATAGTCTGTAGGGTCCAACGTCTTCAATTGGTAGAACAGCTTCAACGCTCTTTCGTCCATATCCTGTTCTTGTTGTTTGTTGTTTGTTGATGATCGGGAGAAATTGTGTGTCTAGAGCGTTTTTTTTTTTTTTTCTTTCCCTCTACACTTTTTCCCGTTTCATGGAAAGTGATTGATCATTATGTTATATTCGTTTTGTTCTTACAACTATATAGAAGCGCTTTAGAAATCGTCATCGTCATCATCGTCATCTTGGCCCAAGGAGTCGTCAATCTCGCTGATCTTCAAGTCGCAATATGCACATTTCTCCACCAATGTGTTGTCAATTTCCAGTTTGATCTCCTTCACTCCTTCGAGATTATTCAATTTTTTACAATTGACCAACTTCTTCTCCAAGATATACAATTTGTTTTTCACTTTGTAATTCTTACTAGATTTGTAGCAATTGACCAAGCAGTCTTGATGGAAGGAATGGAAACAAGGATAAGTGAAAAACTTTCTTGTGATTAACAATTTCTTACATATGGAACAAGACTCCTTTGGTTCCACCGTTAAGAATCGATTTTTTTCAAACTCCTTCATCTCCAATTTCAACTTGACAGAAATCTTTAAAGCTTGATTCATTTCCTCGTTCAACTTGTTGAGATTGACAGAGTACTCTTCCAAAGTGTTTACAATTTCTTCTTTGAAATTGTCTATAACCATGAATTCAGGGAATAATGCTAGCAAATCTTGAATAGTTATCAACTTGGCATCCCCATTTCTATTTGCCTTGGTCAAGATAAACTTTAGTACCCTTTGAACGTTGGCATTTTTCTTGTTGATATCCACTGGGTCACCTTCTTCACCGCCAACAACAATTTCATTCCCAGTTTGAACCAAGTATTTATCATTTTTAAGCACCTCGTTGATCAATTTCTCAGAAATGTTCAACCATAGCTTCTTACGTAGTCTGTTACTCCGATCATTTTCCTCCTCTATGAAGGAGTAATCAAGTTTCTTAGCAGGTCTATCAGCAATAACTGTTGCTAATTCTATCAAATCATTTTGCAATGCCAAAGCAACAGCTTGTTCATAATCACCTGAAATTGAATGTATGTATATCAATGATTTAATCTTGTTGTACTTGTTACACAATCTTAAAATGAAATCGGTATCAAACAACATCTCCTTTGGTGCAGAAGAGTTGAAACCTCCACCAACATTTTGCTCCAAATATTTTAGAATTTGAGCTTCAGCATCTCCATAAGGATATGAAGCTAATAGGCATAGGTATGTATTATGAATGGACTTTTCCTTGTTTTTTTTCAATTCAATTAAACTTTGAAGTAATTTCAATGCTTCATTGTCTGTAGATTTCAAGCTATTACAAACAATTTTATTATATGTTGTTATAGCTGGTAGTAATTTGATGAAATCAATTCCAACAAAATTATCAATCTTCATCCAAGTTTCAATCGTTTCCTTAGGCTCATTCATCATCAAAACGCTAGCGTAATTGTAAACATAACTCAAACTTTCCAGATTGCTTTCATTTTTGGCAAACAATAACAATAAGACTTTTAACAGATCATGCCATCTACCAAGATTCACGTAATAACTCAACACAAAATCATGATCTTTTATCATATTGGCATAGTCCAACAACTCATCTTTCCTATTGTGTGATTTCATTATTTGATAAACCGTTTGTTTGTGTAACGACTTTAAGTTTTCAGACAAGAAAAACTTGAATCTTTTCGTTATATCCAGTTGCTTTGAGTTTAAGTTGGCCAAAGTGTGATCACCAATCTTGTTTGTCTCTTGGGAGCTGTTTAAGATGCTACTACTGTTAAAACTATTGATTTGATTGTCCAAATTGTTCAAAATTTCCATAAATAGTTCCACTGCCCAACTACTTAATGTAATTCTCTGCATTAATTGATTTTTGGGCAAGTTTGAAAGTTTCCCCAAGATGTATGTTAAAGATGGTTCAAGTTCATCTTTTAGCAAAAGAATAACCTCTTCTGTAGCCTTTGATGTCTTGCTAAAAATTTCTGCAGAGTCCAAAATTTTCCCATTTTCATATAGATCCTCAGCTTTCTTCATCAACACCAAGTCTCTACTGTTTAAATCGTTTTCATTTAAAGATGCCAAGGCCTCATCATATAATTTTTGCGACAACATTATTTGCCAGATATCTTTAGACTCATTTTCAATTATTATTTCGTACAAATTGGATGAAGAGAAAAGCCAAAATGTCTTCTCTATCAAGTCAAGATCAAGCCCTAAAAATATCTCATTAGGGTCCAATTCATGTTCCGAAATCAATTCATTATTTAATTGGTTATAAGTGATTAACTTCGTTTCCAATAGGACGAAAATATGGAATTGTGTTAAAAGGATACTCCTCACAGATTCAACTTCTTTCAATTTGAATCTATTAATTTGGAAATTTATGGTATTCAACACGATTACTTCATCACTTGTAGTAACTGAACAGAAAATTTTGGAATTATGTGTTGATATCTTGATACTCAGTTTAACGATTTTAGGGATCCCCTTATGTAATTGATTGAAATTGGAAGATTTATGGTGATAATTCGTCACCTGATATTCTTCAAAGATCAAGATATTCTCCGATGTCGAGATTATGATGTTGAAAGTTGAACCACTAGTTGGTTTTAATTGTATTCCAATGATTGAATCGTTGCATTTGAACACCTGCCTCAACAACCTCTCCAATTTGTTATTAAAGTAGTCGTTATTTAAACTTCTAACATCTATAATCAACTCATATATCACACCAGATGAAGCTCCCAATAATATTGAGCCCGTATTATTCAAATTGATGTAGTCATCTTCTATATTATCAAAGCAGAACTCCACACAATTGATTTCGAACCCTTTAAGCTTGTGCAAGATCTTTGATTGACTGAAGTCCTTATTGATGTAATGGTAGTTCAAGTTTTTAGTCTTGACTATCAAATGATAACCCTTCGGGTCAATGAAGATGTCCTCGATTTGGTCATTATCGGTGTTCACTATCTTAAACTCTGTTACAAGTTCAGGATAATTCAAATCAATCCTGTATATAACGGGCTGAGTTGATAGGTATAGCACATTGTTACTTATCTTGAAGTCTGTGATATCTTTGTCGATGTTGAACAGCAATTGAACCTGCTCAATGTCAAACATTCTTCGTAGAATGTTCTTTGCAGTTCTTTTGTGGTGGTCTCTGTCCTTTTTTTTGTTTTATGTTTTTTTTTGATTTTTTTGATCTTGTGAATTTCCTCTCGACATTCAAGATCAAACTCGATATATATCACAACCCAGTGACAGACACTCAGATATGGTAGTTGACTATAGCAGATTCGAAAACATCGAATTGAGTGATGACTCAGATATCGAAGTTCATCCAAACGTGGACAAACTGTCTTTTATCAAATGGAAACAAAGAGATATTCATGAAAAGAGACAGCAAAGAAATGCCCAAATCAACCAAATCACCGTGAATTTACTGATGTATGGTCATTTAAATAATAGAGTCGATTTATTATTACAATCACCAGTGGATTTGTCTAATGAAGCTCAGCTGTTTCTGTTTTTAAATGCCAACTTTGACAAGAATGAAACTTTTGAATCGGAATTGGTTGATCCAAAGGATACTTTACCGTATAATGAACAAATTGAGGATTTAATCATCCAGTTGAAACATGATTTGTTAAAAGAGGGTAAAGAGGTGTCTAACGACAACTTACGTGCATCTTTAAAAGGACACAAGACCAAAATTGATAATTTGATCGTTGATCAGAAAGCCACTTTGAGTAGATTACAAGAAGAGAAGCTGCAGCATATAGATATGGATGATTTGAAAGAAGGATTCAGTTCCACTGTCATCAACAAGGGAGAAAGCTCTAAACCTTCAGGGACTACAAAGGCTGAAAAGACACAAGTCATTGAGACTATCAACTCTCCAACGCCAAAGGCAATAAGTAAAGGTCCATCTAAACCATTGGATCAATTGGAAGAATTGGAGTTACTTGAAGAAACCGTTGAATTTTCAAACATACCACAAGATGATTTGAATTTAATTCATAGGTTCTTAGCCCAGCATCTTTATATCATTAGTGAACAACAAAAAGATGCCTTATTAATGACAGCGTTCGATTCTGAATTGGAAGATAATCATTCAAAAGCACAAAATATTGTATACAAGGCATTGTTATTGAGATTTTTGGATGAGTTGTTGAAGCCTATTGGGGACAAAGATGCAAAATTACTGTCATTAAATACTTTTATCAGTAGAATTCGTGATAAAGCACATCCGGCTTCAAAGGCCTTTTTACAAGAAGTTGCATTTACTTATAACCATATCAAGACGAGGTGTAAGGTCATCAAAGAAGAAGAATCTAAGAGAGTTGCTAATGGTGAAGCTGGTGACGAGGAAGAGGCTTTGATACAATTGAAATCAACTGATGATAATACGGCATTGACAGTTGATTTGCCCCTTGAAGAAGATGTCGAAAGATATGAGTTATTTCAACAATTACCAAAGAATTTACAAGATGCATTGAAGACAGAAGATATGGATGAAGTTAATAAAGTGTTTGCAGAAATGAAATTGGCTGATGCGGAGAATTGTTTGGAAATTATGAATATTGCTGGTATTATTGGAGTTGAAGTTTTGGAAAACGAAGAGGAATTTGAGGAATTGAAAAAAAATTTGAAGAAGAGTAATTTAGAAGAGATTGAAGAATTAGATGATGCAGATGATGATGATGTTGTAATTCATAAACAGACAAGTCCAGTGGAGGATGAATTTTCCACTGCTGATGTTGTCGATTGAGGAGTGTTGATTTAAGTTTCCATCTTGTGTATGTTTTTTAAAACAGATTCAACAGATCAATTTTTTCAGTTTATTTGAAAGTCTGTAATGATATAAAATCTGTAAAAATAATATCGTTCCCATTTTACTTAAGCTTTGATTAAGTTTACAATCGAAAGAGATGTATACTAGTTATTTCAAGAACGTGTTGTATCCTCCTATGATCCAACAGGTTGATGAGTTTTCAAAGATCCCAATTAGAGATATGGAACAAAATTGTGTTTTTTTAATGCATCATTTACATCTTTTGAACGATGTGGCAGTCTCAATTTTGGATGATATGATTGCCCGGTGCTGTTTGCTGCATGAGTTCACCAGAGTGATTTCACTCATGAATAAGAGGATCTTGTTGGAAGAAGTTCAGAAAAGGTGCGGTTTGGTCCTCTATATGGATGAAGAGAGAAGAGCTATTAGGAGTTTCTTTGATAATATCACGTTAGAGGATTTAACATATCTGTTAGTGTTAGAAGAACGTGCTGAGAGTATTACTGAATCGAGACTAACTCCTCAGTACCGTTTTATGAAAAATTAGATTGCATTAGTTAGTTATATAGTTGGCAGAGAGAGGGGGTGTTCCTGGCGTAAAAAGAAAAATACATAACAATATAGAGCCAATATACAATCCGTCACAAACCAAACCAATAATTTAACTAATAAATCATACTTTGTGTTATGGACACTTTTGTATTACTTGTCTTTAACGTCATGTGATTGGTGTACAAGAGAAAGTTGATGTATTTTCTTCTTGGATACAACTCCTCCACTTTTTGAATCGTTTATATAATTAGTATCTATACCGTCATTGAGGGTAAAATATATTGATTAATGAACTTGGTTTGGAAAAGTTTTGTAAACTCAAAGTTGCCATGTCAAACCATAACAAAGAACATGAAACTAATTGAACCATTTCTTAAATGGAAATGATCCTCTGTCTCCATTTTTTATGTGCAAGATTATGGATATGAAACATCTTGACAAAAGTGGCAAAAAAGGTAATACTCACTTGCTTAATTCAAATTAATAAACATTAGAAGTGCCACAGTGAATCTTAGGTATGAATGGCGATAAAAGTCGGCTTTATTGAAAATTTGTTAGGAGCACTTGTAAGAGTTAAATAGTTAAAGTTTATCAAATTCATTATCACTCAATGACAATGACCTTTTTATATCAAACATTATACTTGAATGCTTTAACACTTCTTTCCAATATATCATGGTAATGGAATCAATTGTACTTGATTTACTAGATAATATATTTATTATATGAGTGCTTGATATGACGTGAATTTACCATAAAACTTTTTTCAATATACAACACATTGTTGGGGATATTAGAAATTATTCAATAACTTTTACAAGTGCTCATAACAATAAAATAAACTCTGAGTTTCAAAGTAGTTCTCTTCGGTATTTCGTTTTATAGTTGGTTTTCAGCGTAGTGCTTTTAGTCAATGATTGGCATACAATATTTTTTTGGCAACCTGATTAGCTTGACGAGATGACCATTTACCTGGTGATACTGAATGTTCAACTTTACTCAAATTTTGACGATACCGGGATGAAGCTATCTCCCACTTTGTGCTTACATCATTTGAGCAATGCTGCCTTTATTGATTTTACTCTCCGCTGAAAAAGTCAATGGTTGGAAGAATAATTTATATTCAGTATATAATATTTTATTATGCGATAAATAAGCTTCGTGATAAATGTGCAATAAGCAAATTATTGATGTTACACCAAATTGTGTTATTTGCAAGAGGACACAATCTGGAGATGCACAATCAGCTCTGGGCAGTAATTCTGTATAGGTTTGGAAAAGAGATATAAGTTATGCAGCAAGATCAATAAGCTTGAGCGATTTATTGCTACTGTAATACATAAAATAGGAGTGATAAATACAGTGAGATAGATAAGTAGTTATGGGAACAAAAAGACAAGCAAACACAGTGCAATAAGAGAACACCATATGACCAATGTCATCTTGCTGGTTGACAAAAGTTTGTATTTGTCAGATGTCTGGAGATCAACTCAACACACACCTGGAATCTGTGGCGGTCCAGATTTCTTGTTTTTTAGTCAAGTTTTTCTTTTTCAACCCAAAAATGATATGGAATTTTCTCTCATTACAAATCATATAAATGTTCAGACAATCCAATACTGCTATTGAACGATTGTTTAATATCACTAGACAATTCTCTACAATGGCTCCAACTAACAATCTGCATTACAATTATTTAGTCATCGGAGGTGGATCCGGTGGTGTTGCCTCTGCTAGAAGAGCTGCTTCATATGGAGCAAAAGTTCTTTTAATCGAAGGCAAAGCTATGGGAGGTACTTGTGTTAACGTTGGATGTGTTCCTAAAAAAGTTATGTGGTATGCTTCCGACTTGGCTCATAAGTTGCATCAAGCCAAGGAGTACGGATTCAATGTCGATCCGGAACTGGCAAAGAGTTTTGATTGGGAATATTTCAAACCAAAGAGAGATGCTTATATTCATAGATTGAATGGTATTTATGAAAAAAACATGACTAAGGAAGGTGTTGAATACCTTTACGGTTGGGCAAAATTCAACGAAAAGGGTACTGTCGATGTCACAACAAAGGACAATGAAACATTGACGTTCAGTGCTGACAAATATTTGATTGCTACTGGTGGTAAACCAATTGATCCAACAAACATTCCAGGTTACGAACATGGTATCAATTCAGATGGATTTTTCGCATTGACAAAGCAACCGAAAAGAGTTGCCGTTGTCGGTGCTGGTTACATTGGTATTGAATTTGCCGGTGTTTTCCAAGGTTTAGGATCTGAAACCCATTTAATCATCAGAGGTGATACCGTCTTGAGATCATTCGATGAATCGATTCAAACTACAATCACTGATCACTATGAAAATATCGGAATAAACGTACACAAGGAGACTCAAGTGAGATCAGTTACAAAACAGTCTGATGGATCATTGAAAGTTGAATTGAGTACCGGTAAGACAATCGAAGTTGATGATCTTATTTGGACAATTGGTAGAAGATCCATGTTAGGCCTTGGTTTAGAACACGTCAATGTCAAGTTAAATGACAAGGAACTTGTTGTTGTAAACGAGTGGCAAGAAACCTCATCTCCAAACGTTTACTCGTTAGGTGATGTCGTTGGTAAAGTTGAATTGACCCCAGTTGCCATCGCCACAGGTAGAAAATTATCAAATAGATTATTTGGTCCAGAAAAATTCGCTCAACAAAAGCAAGATTTCACCAATATTCCAAGTGTTATCTTCAGTCATCCAGAAGCTGGATCTATTGGTTTATCAGAAAAAGAGCTGATTGCCAAATATGGTAAGGATGACATTAAGGTTTACAAATCAAGATTCACCCCAATGTACTATGCAATGCTTTCTGAGAAATCCCCTGTCTCATACAAATTGATCGTACAAGGTCCAGAGGAGAAAGTTATCGGTTTACATTTGGTTGGTGATTCATCTGCTGAAATTTTACAAGGTTTCGGAGTTGCCATCAAGATGGGAGCTACCAAGCTGGATTTCGACAGTGTTGTTGCCATTCATCCAACCAGTGCTGAAGAGTTAGTTACCTTGACCGGTTAGTCACATGCAGTATGTATCTATCGCTATATAAATATGAATTCCATAATATAATCTCTATAGAATCTCCAGTGTTCGGGTAAAGTCACCGAAGATGACTCTTTTTTTCTCTTGTTTCGTTGAGCAAAAAAAATTTGTTTTCTTTTCAAAATGAATCAACACAAAATCATAGAGTCTTTATCGATCAAAAGACAGACAAGACGGCAAAGATGATGTTGACGAAACCACGTACGTTATCATCCTCTATGGTATTGAGGAGATTAATTTCTTCTTCGGCAACTTCAGGATCCAAATCATCCACTTCTGCCATTGCTTATAAGCAATTACATAGAAATAGAAAGAGACCAGCTTTACCAACTTTGGAAACACCAAATTGGTCAGCTAACTCAGCGGTATCATCCATCTTATACGAAACCCCAGTTCCTACCAAGCAGCCAAAGAAACAACACGTCTTGAACTGTTTGGTTCAAAACGAGCCTGGTGTATTGGCCTTGATCTCATCCACGTTGGCTGCAAGAGGTTTCAACATTGACTCATTGGTCGTTTGTAATACCGAAGTTAAAGACTTGTCAAGAATGACAATTATCTTGGCAGGTAAGGATGCCATCATTGAACAGGCTAGAAGACAAATCGAAGATTTGGTTCCTGTTTATGCCGTGTTGGATTACACAAATAGTGATATTATCAAGAGAGAAATGTTATTAGCAAGGGTTTCCATCTTGGGTCCTGAATATTTCCAAGATTTGTTGGCTCATCATAAAGAAGAGGAATTACCAAACTTGACAGATGAATCACCATACCATCCAAATAATTTACCTCCCTCAGAGGCATTGAGACAAAAACATGTTCATTTGGAAAATATAACTCACTTGGTTAAACAATTTGGTGGTAGAGTTGTTGATATTAGCGAAAGAAATTGTATCGTTGAATTAAGTGCTAAACCAACCAGAGTTAGTGCCTTTATCAAATTGATACAGCCATTTGGTATCTTGGAGATTGCTAGATCTGGTTTGATGGCATTACCAAGAACTCCATTGGAAGACACAGAGGAGTTGGAAGAAGCCGTTCTGAACCCAGAAATCGACATGGCCAATTTACCACCGGGATAGACATCTGTATATACATATACATCCTCCATCGATCAAAGTTCTATATATATATATATAAGCTTTGTATAAGTTATAAATAATTATCTACATTGAACAGATTTTTTTTTGAAAACCCTTTTTTGAAAACCCCCAAACAAAAAGTTGTAAGATTTAATTATAATCTAATTCTATATATTTAATCACTATCAACTTCTTCCGCTGGAACATAAGGAGGAGGTTTGAAAAATTCTTGATCTTTTAAAACTAATTGCTTGAAATTTTCAGGGTCATCACAATACTGATTCAAATATTCCAATTCTAAATCATGTACTTGTCTTCCTAACATGATCAAACTATGTAACGGTTCACCAGCATCGTATTCACTCAATTCTTGCAAACTTGCAGCTTTGAAACTTTGTGTTGGAGCTCCTAATCTGGAAATGGCAACACATGGAGTATCTGGGGTATAAGCTTGTTCACCATTCTTGGCTTCCACTTCCAATAATTGTTGAGCCAGTGTAGCGATATCCATATAACGTGGAGGTTCGTAAATCAATCTACCACGGGCCATATTCTCAATACTTTGCTCTTTAACTTTGATATCCAATAACAATAAAGTATGTAACCCAATTTTCCTATTTTCTAAAACTTTGTTATAAAAACTATCTGGTCTCCATGAATCGGTGAAAAAGACAAGAGACACTGTTTGTCCAAATTGATATAGTTGTAAACCACACGCACCGACGGCATTCATCACCGAGGCATTATGAATGGCTTCCACTTTTATACTCAACTCTCTAGCTCTGATAACTAAATCACTATGAGTGGTGGCACCGAATGGGTCCCCTACCACCAAGAAGGCAATATCATCCTTATCTGCACCTTCCAAAATCAAATCACTACCGGTCTCCACTAATTCTCTGTCAGCCAAGATGACTTCCTTTCCATAAAACTCTTCTAACGATTCTAAAGAAGCAGCCATCAATATCGAAGTGTACGCTTCCAAGTACACTCTTTTACAACGCTTCACGGTCTCTAAGCCTCTGACAGTGATATCAGTCTCATGACTGAGCCCCAAGCCGATCAAGTACAACATATCTTTTCTCTTCTCTTCTTGGTTGATTGAATAGTTAAATTCTTGTACAATTGACAAAATTTTTTTTTCTCTTTCTTTTCTCAATACTTTTTAGCAGAAAAGAAAAATAAAAATAAAAGTAAATTGATAATAGTTTATTGGTAGTAATCTTTTGAAGAAGCAATCAGCGGAACAAGTAGAGCTTTTGAGAACAATAATGAGTAATAAGAATGGCGAGAGAGTGCCTTTGCTCCAGCAGCTCCCACCGATGCCTACGGTGCTAGATGATGATGAAGCAGGAGGTGATGAGGGGATCATTTGCGATAATCATCCTCATCGCAGAAGAGTGATGCTTAAGAGATCATCAATCTTGTTGTTGATCATAACCATCTTATCGATAATAACTGTTTACTCTGTGAGGATATATTCCAATATCGAAGCCACGGTGAATGAATCACTGGAGATGACTGTGAAGGATATCCAATTTGATGGGATCAATACGGATGATAATTCGATTGATTTGACTTTGAATGTCGATTCTTCATTAAATTACTACAATACTGATTTCGACATCATCACCCAGAAATTCTTGATTTGGAACTCATATTTGATAAATAACTTGAACGTTGATATTGACAATATCAATATCACAATAAACACCAATGAGAATTCAAAACCGATTGATTCAGTGGGGATTGTGAAGATGGAACCATTTAATTTGAAGATATACCAAGGGGTGACAGATAATTTGCAATTGAAAGTGAATATCAAACCAGACTCACTGTCTATCTTCAAAGCTATCAAGGACATTGTTTTGAATAAAAGCATAATCGAGATGGATGGTGAATTCATGTTGAAAATCAAAGTTGGATATCTTCGTATTCCTATAAAGAATATGAAATTGAATTTTGATAACATCATCATTGATCCAAGTGATTTGATAAATGAGTTGTATGATCATCATGTGAAATTACAAGAATTGGAAGTGTCAAGAGAGCAAATTGAATCTTCATTATCTGTCATGTCTCCACACGAAGATCCATTGTTGACGAAATATATTAGTTATATCCCATCTATTCCAGATTCATTTTACGCAAATTTACTTATTGAAGGTTGCAATGAATATTTCACCTTGATGGAGCTCAAATTGGAAGGTTTATCAGGTTTTATGGATCATTCAGATAATAATAATTTAACTTTAAAAGCACCAAATTTACTACCATCAAAATTCTTTGAGAAATGTGAGGATAGCATAACGTCACCTTTGTCACATTTGATACAGTCAATAGCATATCATAAGCCAACTACGAATTTTTTGATCAAATCTTCTGCAAGGAATAAAGATTTGTTCCCAATTTGGGTAAATCAAGAAATATTGGATAATATTGCTATTCCTTATCATATTCCAACTTTGTCAAACATGCAAGTGGGGGGTCAAACAAAGTACTCGATAATACAAAACGTTTCCATCGGGAATTTGGATTTTAATGTTGACAATGGTATTGACAAACCACAACTTGGTTCTGGTGACATCAAATTTGACATATATATCCCTCTTGCAATTGAATTGAACGATTTACACATTTCCAATTTGAAAGGGTTGGTTGATTTGAAATATCAAGAAGTGAAATTTGGATTCATTGATATAGATGAATGGTTACAATGTCAGACTGAAAAAGCCAAGACGAAATGTCAATTGTATCAAAATGACATCATTGTTACAAATGGGCAAGTGTATCTGAAATTGATTGGGGATTATTTGATGGGAGCTGATCTTGAGGTCCAAGTTGACTTTGTCGTAAGTGCCTTGGTGGACTGGAAATTGGTTTATGGGGATTTGTTTGAGATAAGTGGGTTATCCGGTTCTGGAAGCGGGAGTTTGTAGGAAGTATGGGTTTTATATTTATATCATTGATAATACAATCATGTTCCTCTAGTGCAATAATAAATGGAGAAATAAAATTGTGGTGCGCAAAAAAAAACCCCATTTTTTTTGTGTTTTTTCCCGCAGCAGCAGCAAAAACTTTTGGTTTGGAGCACCGACCGAGAGGCTTCAATTGATCCTGTTTGGCACCAACGAACCAACCACCCAGGGCAATATGAACAACCACGACCAGGAGTTGAAAGACAATCTACTCAGTCTGAACGAGTCGCAAGACGACTCTTTCAAGCTCTTCTCCGTCGAGAGTGATGATCCTGCATCATCAGCATCGCCATTCCCAGGTTTACAAAATTCATCAGTTGCCCATGACAGTGGTAATTTGATTATGAGATTCTATAACAAGGTGGTGTTGCCCAACCTTGGACTATCATTGGTGATATTAGCACAGTGCTTCAACTCCATCATGAACATGTCATGTAAATTGCTAGAAACCGATCCTGATTTCGAAGAGCCGATGAATCCATTCCAGATCTTGTTTGTGAGAATGTCAGCTACATGTTTCTTGAGTGTTTTATACATGTACGTGACCAAGGTACCCGACTCTCCCTTGGGTCCTAGAGATTTGAGAAAATGGTTGATGTTGAGAGGTTTCACGGGGTTTTTTGGAGTGTTTGGAGTTTATTTCTCATTACAATATCTCAGTGTGAGCGATGCCACTGTATTGATTTTTTTATCGCCAACGATAACTGGATTATTAGCATGGATTTTCTTGAAAGAGAGATTCACTGTCATTGAAGCCATTGGAGGATTTGCATCTTTGATGGGTGTGGTATTGATAGCTAGACCAACTTTCCTCTTTGGTATTCGTTCTACATCATCGAACGAAGCCGTTGAGACAAGTGACCCATTGAAGAGAGACCTTGCCGTGATGGTTCTGTTATTAGGAGCCTTTGGAGCCGGGTCTGTGGTTGTCGTGATAAGATTCATCGGTAAGAGACTGCATGCATTGATTTCAGTTTCATATTATTCGTTATGGTGTTGTATAGTTTCATTCCTAGCTATATTGATCGTACCATCATATTCATTTCAATTACCTCATACACTGAGACAATGGTTCTACTTCACCGTTATTGGATTGAGTGGATTCGTGATGCAATTTTGCCTCACCACTGGAATTCAATTGGAAAAAGCAGGAAGAACTTCGTTGATGACATATACTCAAATGATATGGGCTTTGCTTTGGGAAGTCACAATATGGCATCATTTACCGCCACTTTTAAGTTGGTTAGGTTTTATAATCATTATCGGAAGTGCTATTTGTATCATTTATTTCAAACCAAAGGAACCAGTACAGGCACCTGTTTCTGAAGATATTGAATTATCGACAAGGTCATAAAATCACTTCTTTTACTAATCATTAGACTTAGTTATATAATATTATTCACGTTTGAAACAATAAATCAACAGTTTTTCTTATTCTATAATACACATCAATACACATACATGACACATTCCATTTCCCACGTTTCACCTCCTTGGACCACCTCTACCTCTTATTGGAGCTTGAGGCTTGACGATACTTGTATTGAGCATCGGGGCATTAGATAATATCTCTGGGATGCTGAAAAACCTCACGTTGGAACCTCTGATGAAGCAATGATCGAGATGTTCAATCTGTCCCGTTTTCTTTGTCAAAATTATCTCCTTCAATGAGACATTCATGTTGTCTTCACTATCTATCAATTTCCCACGGTACATGTCTCCGTTATTCAATTCTAAGGTTATTATATGCCCCTGGGCTTCGTTCAACAACTTGACTGGTATTCCTGTTGACATAATATTGATGGTTTTTTGTTATTTGTTTGTTAATTCCAATCTCTTTTGTGTAATTGATTTGAATTTTTTTTTTTTTTTATATTTTTTTTTTCGTTCTTTCTTTATAAAGGAAAAGAGTTTTTCTATATAAAACAAAATACTATACAGAGGAGACTTCTAATACTATATATACCCCCTCCATCAACTTGGCTATCACCCATGACTCAATAGCTGGAGTTACAGGTCCACATCGTTGTTAAAACAATAACTTGTCCAATTTTTTAAGCCATCCTTTATAACCAGGAGGTATGACATCTTCGTTCTCGATGTAATTTTCCTCGTATTCTTCAATCTCCAGCAAGTATTTGCTCAAATCTACATCTTCAAGTCTTTTCCATTTGGTTCTCTTGATTATTTTATAACCAACATATAACACAACGTCAATAAACAATATTAAAAATGAGAATAGAAAAGTTTTCAAGTCCCAATACTCCCCTGAAGGGTAGTATAATAAATATGGATTAATAAATATCATCAGGAAACAACAAAATCCACCAAATATGGTGGTATAAGGTTGTCCCCAACTTTTGAATGGTAATTGAGATCTATCAAATTCCAGACTCAATGTGTATTTGTAGAAGAAATAATATGCAAATGACATCAAGGTGTAATTAATCAATTGAGACGCGGTAATCAAATTAACAATCCAATTCAATACAATTGATGAATTTTGACCCAATTCCAATAATGAAAGCAAACCCCAAATCAAGCTTATAAGAACACAATATAATGGAACACCATTTTGGCTGCAATAAGTTAAAATTTTGGGCAGTTTCCCACTCTTGGCTAATCCAAACAAGGTTCTTGATGAACAATATGTATAACTGTTCCCAGCACTGAATGCGGCAAGTAACAATAGAGCATTAACAATATGAGGTAAAACTGCTTTCAAACCTAAATTTTGCATTGCTATGATATAAGGAGATTGACCAGCACCGGGTCTACCATTATCGATCAGTGATATCAATTTGTCATCACGTGGAGAGCACACGATACCAACACATAACGCACCACCGATGAACATTATTGTCAAACGGTAAAAAACTTGTTTGAATGCATTTGGAAGTATTTTTTTACGAACATCTTTACCACCACAGTTGATTGCTGTCAATGAGACATAATCTGGACCGGCAATAGTGAATGACAGTTGTATTAAACATGCAAGAAATCCTTGAAATCTTCCCAAATCACCTGTACTCAAATATTCCATCATTGGAGATGGGGATTTCCAATTTCTAAAACCGTAAACATCACGATGAGGATTAGCACCACACATTGTGAAAAAGGTAAATAACATCAATCCAAATGCCAAGATGACTTTACCAATACTGAGCCAAAATTCCACTTCACCATAAACTGAAATCAGAGATACACCAATTAAAGCGTATAATACAAGTTGAATACTTAATTCGATACCGGGACTATGAGTATCATTCCAAAATTTGATTATGGTATGCAGTCCAGTGATTTCAAAAGGTATCAATGCCAGTTCCAAGACCCAAAAATTGAAACCTTGCATAAATTCCAAAGCTTCATCACAAAAGATTCCAGTAATAGTGACAAATGGTGACTCTATGGGCATATAACTCACCATCTCCAGTGTTGATACAGTGATACACAAGATGGGTATACACCATAATGCAAACCCCAATAACAAACTCAATGGACCTCCTTGGTATAATGCAGTACTGATCGAGACGAAAAGGGCAGTTCCAACAGTTCCACCAATCCCAATCAATTGGATATGTCTGTTTTTCAAATGTCGATGGCTGACGTATGTGTTTACTACCATTGAAGATGAGTCGGATAATGTTTCATCTCTAATATCTTCTGCCTTGCAGTCTTTATTGAAATCTTGTATAATGGTGGTATTTTCCAAATGGATCAGTTTCGAACTCAGAGCGCTCGGAGATATTGGAATAAGATTATCTGTCAAAATCTTATGTAGTCTTCTCTTCACCATTGTATTATTATATAATATTTGTCCAGTGTCTATATTCTCTAACGATGGTTTATGATAATCAATCCAATGATTCAAATGTATAACTGCTGATTGAAGAAGTTTTTATCACAATATTACTGAACTTTTTTCTCTTCCCATTGGAAAATTTGTAGCGGTAAAAAAAAATTTGACATCTCCTTTTGCTCTCTGAGTGTCTTTGTCACACTGAAATGTGGGGAAAGAAATCCTCCTCATCAACGGAAGAGAAGGAGACGATGAACGCACACAGGATATATGCACCACTAGGTTGGCAACTAAGAGTCGTTTACTCGCAATCAGAAGACAACTGGCCCTTTTTTTCCCTGTGTAAATAGGGGTGTGTGTAATAATGGCCTCAAGACGGAGTGAGTGGTCGAAGGAAGAAAAGCCAGTTGGGGTCAAAAACAGTAGTGCACAGTACGACCAAAACACCCGCTTACAGAATGCGTGTGGGTTTTGTTTTTTTTCCTATGCAAAACAACACAATGTCAAATTGTCTCCTTGTGTTTCAAGAGAGAAGAAGGAGACTGTAGTAGGTCCAGAAGTCAAACCGATAACCTGATGAGTGATGAGAGTGACGGAGACGACGTGATAATCTTGCCCGACTTCCACGTAGACGGTAAGCAAAGTACACAACACAAAGACAACATATCAATAGTACAATCCAACACTTCTCACCCTGCGATAAGGAGAAACTCAAATGAATCAAGTGACTCGCTAGAATATGTCGATGCTGAAGAAGGCGCTTCTCCCAATATAGTGATGGAAAGCGGTGACTCGCTGGTGCCCGGCTCGCCGCAGGCAGCGACCGCTGATGAGCTGGCGACGACGCATCTAGAATTGGTAACTGTACCTAGACAAGAGGAGAAGGAGATGACTCCACCAATACAAAAAAATTTCAATGATACTGCAGAGTCAGTCCTTGAGACATTGATGAATGGGGAAGAATATGATCAACAACTGGATTGCACTTTTGCAGACGACGTGACACCGCTCAAATATTACAAGAGCACTATCAATTATCAGCCATCAGATGCCCCAAAGTATTTTGCCAAAGTTTTCTATGTGGCACGTCTTCAAAACAGATCAAGAGACAATATAACAGAGTCTCTTGAATTCTTGAAGGCAAACGACAATGGCCAAACAAATATGGTTGACCGCATGTTTTACTTGTTGAAGGCCAAAAATCTGATTTCAAAAGGCTCAAATGATGTTCTTGCTGAGCTAATTGATCACAAGACTGCCATTGACAGCGAAAGGAAAGCAGAATGGGACAGGAGAGAAGCCATAAGACAACTGGTTGTTGGATCAAGTACCGCCAAAATGGAAAAGCAAAAATCTGATATAGAGGCAGCACAACAGGAAATTGAGACAATGCAAAATGAAGTAGAGTCCATACAAATTGAAATTGATACAATGCAAACTGAAACAGACTCAATGGAAATTGAAAAAACACAATCTGTTGAAATTCAAAAGGTTAATAAAACTCTCACCATTGAGGATGAAGATCTGTTGAAAAGGAAAAGAAAGTTTGACGAAGTGCTAGAAACAGAAGGGTACCTGATGAAATCACCAATCATTGCTAAAGATTCTGAAGATAATGAACAACAAGATCAAAAGGCAATAGAAGAACAAAAGAAGAAATTGCGAAAGGAGCAAAAATTAAAAATCATTGAAGAGAACAAACTGAAAAAGCGGCTGTTGAAACTGAAACAAGATGAAGAGAAGGCTTTGCGAGATGAGCAAGAACTGAAAATTATTGCTCTGAAAAATCGTCAATTGAAACTGAAACGAGATCAACAAATGAAATTACAAATTCTGGAGGGGTTGATAGCTCAAGAGGATAAAACTGAAGGGGAAGGTACACCGATCACTAATATTGATCCCACTTTTCTTGAAACCAAACCTACTAATGACGCCACGGCTGCATCTCAAGACACTAAACCGTCTCAAGATTTCGTGCTTTTAACTAATATGTTTAAAAAGAGAGTACTGGAAAGAAGAATCCAAATGACCAAAGAATCTTTTGATCACTTTGTGGATTCCATATACAAAATACGCAGCAGCGATTTCTCTGAAATCAAAGTAGATGCAATATTGAATCAATTTGAAAAAAGCAGAACTCAATTCAACGTTGAAGGTATAAGACAAAAGATGAATTTAGACTCTGATAAACAGAAAAAAACACTTCGGAAGTTAGATGAAGTCAAATCTGAGCTAAGATCGCTTGAGATTCTGAGAAATGAAGCTTTGAAGAAACAAACCGCTTCAAATCACGTTCCCATAAATGACTCATTGCCCTCTTATGAGGGGAAGGTGAACTTGGCTGTCGACAGACATGCTCAGCTATTACTCGAACTGGCTCAGCTTGAACAACAAGCGACTAATTTAGAATATTCGTTAGTTACAGCTGCCATGATTTCAAGCGAATATCATACATATTTATCGAAATTAGAGGAAGGAGAATACGAAGTTGATTTTCAAAGTGAATCATCGAAAAGGGTCAAAGGTGCTTTGGATTTATATATCGAAGATCAAAGGAGGCTTAAAAAAGCTAAACATGTTGCAAATGTACTGCAATCAGTACTGGCACTGCTGTTGGAAATGGGTAATGCTAGAAAGTTGCTGCAAGGGGAACTGAGTTATGCTATGAAAGCTTTATCAAGTGTGCCGCTGCCTCTGTCTCAAAAACAACGGCTGCTGTCATTGCCACTGCCACTGCAAAAGGAAACCCAATCAAATCTGGCTCTGCCTCTAGCTCACTTACAACAGATGGTGCAGTCGCCACTTTCTGTTTCACCCCTGCCGCCTCCATCATTAGAAAGTCAAAAAATTCCCAACTCGATTCAAAAGGTGCCTCTGCCCCCAAAACAAAATACAACTGATCCTAGAATATTGAGAAAGTTAGAGCAACAGAAAAAGCGAGAAGAGGATCAATTACGTAAAGAGCAAACTGCCAAAATTGTTGAACTGTTGAAAAAAAAATTACCATCTTCATTAGCGACCAAGGTTAATAAGTCAGTTGACAAGTCCTCTTCTGAAGAGGTGATCCTGGACAAAGCTGAACTTCCTGTTACTTTGAATAATGATCCAAGTTCTGAAGGCAATTCACTTCAACCTACAACTGTCATTTCACTCAACAGTACTGTGCAATTAGAACAGTCTCCTCTTAAATCTAGTCATCCGATTCCTTCCAATTCCAATATAGAAACGCTGGAATCTCCTCCTCAACATTTATCATTTGTGGATTTACCCGATGTTAATAATATGTCACCAGTTGAAAAAATTGGAAGAAATGATTTATTTGAAGAACATTCAGATGGGGAACATTCTGTTGAAATTCGAGATACGCCCCAGGTTATATGCACGGTTTGTTCAGAAATATTCGCTGATTATAAAAGTTTGACAAAGCATTTTATTGCAAACCACTAAACCGAATATATTTACTTCAACAACTACAGCAGTTTGTTAAAGAAAACGAGTATATATGATTTTATAGTGCCAAAAATTTGCTCAATAAGCTCTTATCAAATCAAACCCCTATTGAAAAATTTCGACAAATCACTATGACCATCAAGAAGTCAAATGCTCTCATCTGAAGCCAAGACTCATCAATGCAGTAGCCAATCATAATTGGGAGCTGATACTTGCCGGGAGCTTTGCCGGTTCTTCTAATTCGCTTTCATGAGTCAACCCCCTTCCTCTCTGGTGAACTGGTCGCCATATTTTTTTTTAAAAGATAACATCTTCCCTCTTTCAAGAGGGCACCCGTTTTTCAACCACCCCTTTTCTTCGTGCAACGAGTTCAGAATCCAATACATACCAATCATAGGAACAGTCAAACAAACTTTACCATCTTTTGAAATGGTTGCCTTTTCATTTGTCAAATAAATTTCAAATCCCTCTTCTGCTAATATGTTCAACGACAAAAAATTGGAAAGATCAAAACGGCAGTAAACGACATTCTTTAATAAAAAGTTTCCAAACTTATAGTCTTCAGATACAGTGAGATTGAATGGTGATGAGGAGGTCGATCATGAACTGGTTTTTTTTCAGGACTCCAGCAGATACGAATCTGGCCAAAGCCAGAGTCAATTCAACATGTCGAACATCCCACTTCCTATGGCGCCATGCGTCGAAACATATCTTGATATGCAAAATCTAAACCAGTTGCCAGATAATTTAAAACGTTGCAATTACAGGCCAAGCGGTAGGCTGCCAGTAACATTACGTGTATACGAAGGCTAGATATACATGATGGCCAGTAACATTACGTGTAAATAAAAGCGAGATATACATGATGGTGGTTAAATCAGAAATGTTAGTTGAGGATTTAATTCTCGGAAGATATCAGATTTACCAGTATTATAAATCTCATCAAAGAGATATGGAAGCAAAAGTGGTTTGGCTTTTGATTGAAAAAATTCGTTATGACGAAAATGGTATAAAACGCCAACTTCAGGATTGTTGGCAAGACAGAGCCTTTGGGTAATAACGTGGTATAAGCTTAAGTGAATCAATATTTGCCGAATTTCTTTTATTGATACTTTATATAAATTTTACATTGAGGTGATATACATAATAATGAAGCGAGTAATTTTTTGTAATAAAATTTCAACGATAAAAACTGGGCCTTTTTATATTAACCCCGTGCTCTTCCAATGCACTTGACAAATCTTCCACGGTCAACGTAAGCTTTTCATTGTTTGGATTAGAACCCCCAGAATTCCCAGCACTACCAGTATTAGCACCACCAGCCGCTGTTCCAGTTGACAGAGCACCACCAGCACCATTACTTTGTTGTACCAAGGGCAGAGGTGGTGGATTGAGTGTATTGTTATTCAATGTGTTTTTCAATTTATTCACGGTATTACTTCTGATTCTTGAATATTCATATGCATCCTGTGCGATATCACTAACGAATTTTTGTGTCGCCAACGCTAATAATCTCTTTATATTTAAATCATTAATTTGTAACCCATTCTTAGCCATCAAGTAATCTGTGACTGCATCAGGGATTATAGGACTATAGTCATCCATCATCGATAATATCTCTCGTAGTTTTTTATCCTTTCTATTCAATTCTGGTAATTCTGGAATCAAAGGTTGTGATGATGATGCTGATGCAGTTGCTTTGGCTTCTTCTCCATCAGCCTGTTGAGATATCAGGCCTTCTTCATTGTCGTTGAACTCGTCAAGCTCATCTTCTATTTCAACGTCACGAACGTCCAAGTCCATGGGATCTTTCTCTGGATTACTCATACTATTACAAGATGGTATTTCTATTATCTTCGAGGTGTTTATTTTTTGGATTTTTTTTATTTAATTTTTTCCTCATCTGGAGTTGGCAATCAGGGGCTCTTCAATGTCGATCAAATTACACGGTTCATGTTCAACATCCCCCATCAACATCCCCTTCAAAGTATCATACAATAACTTTGTTGTCTCTCACAGCTTGTTCTCTGTAAATGTGGGTATTCTCAACTTTTCACCAGAGCTCATCTTGATCAATTGAAGTGGGGTTATAAGGTCATAAACACCACAACTGAAGCCTTCAATCAACTTGCCTTGACGTGACTTTTGAACCAAATCATCAATTGTAATTCTTTTATCAACAACTTTTAAACTTGTCTTGTATTTATAATATTTGCCACATAGATTTGGCAGTTCTTCCGGAATTGGTGGATTTGGGGGTTTACAAATACAATCTGGTGAGCTGAAATGAGTGATGTATATGATGTATTAAAACGAAAAAAAATTTAGAATTATCAATATTATAAAGTGGGGCTTAACATACGATGCAATGTTTTCTGATTGACTGCTGCTAGAACTGGTGGTTGCGCTGCTGCTTAAACTGCTACTAGAAGTGTCGTCACCACTGTGACTGCTACTGGATGTGTTTATACCACTATGACTTTGCTTGTGACTAGAACTGGATGTAGAGCTACTAATATCACTGTGACTAGTTTCTAAACTGGATGTAGAACTACTAATACCACTGTGACTAGATTGTAAACTGGATGCAGAACTTGTGGAAAAGGTTTGAGCAGAAGAAAAAGATGCACTGTTACTGAAACTGGATGATTCAGTGAATGAATTTGATACTGTACCACTGCTTGATCTATCTAAAAGCTTTGATGAAGCCAATGAAGAAGTGTCAACCAGTGATGAAATTTGTGTATCACGTGGATAAGTGTATATCACGTTCCCGTAACCGTCGAACAGAGACAAATCTGGATAAAACCAACCATCTTGATCACACTGATTCGCGACCGAGGTAGCGATAAGCGAATAAGTGTTTGTATTGACAATAGGACATGCAATGAAAACTCCGCCTTGGTAATTCAATTCACCTTCATTGATACTGAAAGGAGCAGATCCTGTATTTCCAACGCCTAACACACCATCGGACGAAACGGTGAAAAACTGTCCAGATGGTACTTGGAACTTCCCATTGTCAAAAGTGGCACTGAAGGATAGGTAGTGTTCCCAATTTGGACTTGGAGCTATAACAATTGAAGAATCCTCGATGACTATTTGGTCTTTCAATGAGATTTGGGTCAATGATAAGTAAATCTTCAGGGTATCTGCAACAACAATAGACAATTGTGTTGTAAATAAAGCGAACAAGATATTAGTTATTGTTTCAACTGCACCCATGGTTCTTTGTTGCAAAAGAAAAAGAGAACAATAGAAGATGATGCAGAATTACAACAATAAATAGTATGATACTGATGATCTGTTGTTGATCACTCAGTGAAAAGACCCCACTTATCTCAATTGAAACCCTTAGCAGATAAGCCCCCGATGATCTCCGGGGCTTAGAGCGATCTCGCATAACACAGAACAAGTGAGTAAGTTAGTATACACTTATCAACCTTTGCCAAAAGTTCAATTAATTAAAGAAAAAAAATTGCCCACTCAGACGGGACCCCGCTCAAAAGGCCTCTGGGGACATATAAGTCTAAACAAGCCAATGGTGTTGCGCTGCTTCCACTAATTAGTAGAATGGAGGCCATTCGGGCAGCTTTTGCAGCTTTAATTGTAATCGCAACGTTCTTTTCATTTTAATATTAAAAGGGACTGACCGACAAGTCTCTTGGTGTAGTTTTGAAAAATCAATCTATCACATTATCAAAGGTTTCGAACAACGTTTTCAACTGTACCATAAGATATGATGGAGCTATGGAATTGACAACATGTTATTGTTTCAGCAGCCACGTGAACATTAGAGAATGGCGATATAGAAAACTCCTCTCTTGCCATTAACGAAGACTTAAATCACTTTTCTAAGATGAAGAAATCAACGCTTGTCCTCCTACGAAAAAGGATGACGAATTCAGCCTTATTGCTTCCTCTGTCGGTAGCTGTGTGGGCTCTGGTGATTGGTTCTACTCAAATTTAAAAGCGGTAGGTAGACTCGTCCCACGAGCTCGTATATGACTATTCAAACATATCGAATATCCCTCTCAAGGCGAGCAAAAATGCACACTTAATGCAGAGTATGAGCATGAGCTGAAGATATATTACGTTTAAAAATGGAGTTTTCGTGGAATAGAGTTTTCTTTCTCTGTTTAGAATCAATGTTGAGTTTGATATTTACATTTGAACTGCTTTCATTATTACATTAAAGAAAAGTTCGAGCTAGCTGATGATAAACTTCTGGTGACAACAATTTTTAAAAGGTCTGCTACTTCACATCGATAAAATTAAATAACCAAACATGTTGCATTTGTGAAATTTGTTTGGTAGTTTTTTTTGCAATTCTATGTATAGTCGTTATACTCAAATGCCACTCACTGAAAACATTTCAATTTATTTTTGTTCGTTAGCAAGACTTTGAAGAAAATTGAGATTAATGTCACAAATTGACAATAAGCCATCTTTTTTCATTTATCATTCTCCATAAATATTTATTTTTTAGACATTCTCATTACAAGGTCCATGACATTCTGAGAATCCTTTTCTGACAGACTCTTTCTTCCTCCTCTTGAAGTAGCCTTCGCTCCTCTGGTGGATGGTTTTGATATTTTCCCTCCCCTGCCTCTTCTTGCTGGTGTCTTTGGTGGAGGTATATCAACTAGATCTTCGTCACTTATCAATCCATCACTATTGAAATCCGGCTCACTTATGACTTCTTCGTCTGAGTCTGATATTATCTCTGTAACTTCCTTCGGTTTCTTTTTAGAGGCTGCGGGTCTCTTTGCACGCTGCCTGTGAACGGGAGCAACTGCGGGGTTCTCAAGATCAGAAAGTGAGGAGTGAGTACTCGTCTTTGTCAGTTGATTTTCTTCCAAATCTGAATCTGAGTTTATTACTATCTCATCACTTTTCAGAGTTGTTTTTTTCTTGGATTTCTCCAGTTCTGCTCTTTTATCTTCAAGTTTCTTTTCTTTTGAAATTTCTTTCAAAATTTCTTTGAAGCCTTTCTTCATCTGTGAAATGGAATTTCCGTTTGATTTATTGTCATCATCGTTATTATTGTTGAACAGCTCTTCTCCCTTCTCAGTGACATCAAGTTTCAATAGCTCCTTGAAATCTTTTTCCAACTCAAGTTTAATAAAATCTCTGAGTGCATTCTTGTCTTCTTTTTCAATAAATGTCTTGATTGCTTCTCCTATATCAGCTTTTGATATGATGTTCAATTCATCTTCTTCCAAAAACGAATCCACCAATCCAGTAACGTTCATCTCTTGTGGCTCATCGTTTTCCATTGCGTCACTCTCCTTTTTAGAGGTCCTTTTCGATGTCGTTCGTGGCAGTTTCTTACGGTGAAATAAAACAACATCATTCACGTTAGCAATTTGTCCAACAAATCTGTTTGAAAACCTTCTCGGATTCTCTATTTCATATCCATCTGTGTACTCGACTTTTAAACGCACCAAGGGAAGTGGGGCTTTTCTTTGAACAACTACCTCCTCCTCCTCACCATCATCATCTTCATCACCATCTTCATCACCTTCATCTTCTTCCTTATTCAACTGTCTCCATATATTCTCAGCTTCTTTGATCAATTCTTCAATTTCTGATGTAAGGTATCGTATAACTTCATTTTTATTCCCAGTTCCTGCCATGATATCAGACTCTGTCAAGTCAATTGACTTCATCATAAACGGTCTTGCCGTTTTCAAAGGAACCGCATCCAATTTATACTTTACACCAGTAACAGAAAGAATAAAGACATGTTTTCTTGCCATTTCTGCTGGACATAACGATGTCGCCACGCTTGAACCTGGTTGAAGAACAACACCACCATTAGGCGCTGGTGTTACATATGGAATACATTCATGTTCATGACCCCACACGGTAAAGTCCAAGAAATTGGGTAAAAAGGACTCGGGCAAGTAACTGGTATCAGTATGAGCAGTATGGTTTTGATGAACCGCGAGTAAATTGAAAAACTCCTCTTTGTATTCTCCAGAAGGTCTCAAAAACTTGACATTCCCATCCAAGAAAGTCTTATATAACCGCTCATCACGGATATTTGATAATCCATACAAGGCCAATTTTGTAGATCCTTTCTGTAGCAATAAAGGGGATACGGTGACTTTATCATTTTCCAAATTCTTCCCAAAGTGATTGATTAACCCACTCACAGAAAGCAAATCCATTGGATCCAACAATTCGTCACCGGTGCTATCGTCATGGTTCCCAGCAATTGCAAATAATGGAATTGACACGTTTATATTTGGATCTTGGAAATTTGCATGATTTAAACCTCTGTTGTCTATGGCCACAGAAGGATCTGATAGCAATTCAAACTCCAAGGGCTTATTACCGTAGCATACAGCCCTCAATGACCTCATCACGTGAAACATTGATTTCTTGGAAGGTTTGTTGATGTGGAAAAGATCACCAGCTTGAAGCACAAAGTCAACATCATGATCTCTAGCTATATACATGATTTCTTCAAAGGACTTCCATGAGTCATCCCCTCTGACGGGGTCATTCTCCTGATACCCCACATGGTTGTCGGATGTGACTAATATCTTGAATGTATTATCATCTCCATCATCATCACCTACCATAATCAACCCTTTTCTTCTCTCTTTGTTCTCTACTCCAAACAGGCTCAGCTCAAAATTTTAACAAAGAAAAAAAAAAAAAAAAAAAAAAAAAAAAAAAAAAAAAAAAAAAAAAAAAAAAAAAAAACCAAAAAAACCAAAAAAACCAAAAACAAAATTTCGGTTTAAAATGGCAAAACCCATTTTACTCAAAAAAAAGTTACAATCTCATAAAAGAACAACTGGTTGATCTAATAAGCAGATATATAAACACACACAGATCTATACAATGGCCATAACGAAGAGAGCTGGTCGTAGCAAGACTCTGCTGCTGCAACTGCAACAACAACCGCTGAAGAGAGGCATTCAAAAAGCTCAATTCGACTCCTCTAAGAAGAAGGAGGTGGGTGTTAGCGATTTGACGTTATTGTCGACTGTTACCGACGAATCTATCAATGAGAATCTTGAAAAGAGATTCAAAAATAATACCATCTACACTTATATCGGGAATGTCTTGATCAGTGTTAATCCGTTCAAGGACTTGGGTATATACACCGATAAAATATTGGAGTCTTATCAGGGGAAGAACAGATTGGAAGTTCCGCCTCATGTCTTCTCCATTGCTGAAACGATGTATTATCAGATGAAATCTTATAACGAAAACCAATGTGTTATCATTTCAGGGGAATCTGGTGCTGGTAAGACTGAAGCGGCAAAGAGAATCATGCAGTACATTTCTGCTGTATCTGGAGGTTCATCTTCTGAACAAATTCAAAAAATTAAGGATATGGTATTGGCCACCAATCCTTTATTAGAATCATTTGGATGTGCCAAAACTTTGAGAAATAACAATTCTTCAAGACATGGTAAGTACTTGGAGATTTTCTTCAACAATGAGAATCATCCAGTTGCCGGTAATATTACTAATTACTTGTTGGAAAAAAATAGAGTAGTCCATCAATTGAAGAGTGAAAGAAATTATCATATTTTTTACCAATTAACCAAATCTGATACTTATAGACAAAACTTTGGAGTTCAACCTCCTGAAAGTTACGTTTACACCAACAATGCTGGTTGTACAAGTGTCGATGGAATTAATGATCTTGAAGATTTTGCTGAAACAATAAAGGCTATGAGTATTATTGGATTAGGCCAGGATGAGCAAGATCAAATCTTCAGAATCTTGGCAGCTATCTTGTGGATTGGTAATATACAATTCGTCGAAAATGACGAGGGTAATTCTCAAGTTGCCGATGCCAGTGTTACTCAGTTTGTTGCTTACCTTTTACACGTTGAAGTGGAACCACTTACTAAGGCAATTACTGAGAGAATTGTGGAAACCAACCATGGAATGAAACGTGGATCCATTTATCATGTTCCATTGAATATCACTCAAGCTTCAGCTGTTAGAGATGCTTTAGCCAAAGGTTTGTACAACAATTTATTCGATTACATAGTGCTGAGAGTGAACTTGTCGTTACATACTTCTACATCAAATCTTACGGGATTGAAATCCATTGGTATATTGGATATCTATGGGTTTGAAATTTTTCAAAACAACAGTTTCGAACAATTTTGTATCAATTATGTTAATGAAAAATTACAACAAGTTTTCATTGAATTAACCATCAAACAAGAACAAGAAGAATATAAAAGAGAACAAATTACATGGACCCCAATCAAATATTTTGATAACAAAGTTGTCTGTGATTTAATTGAAAACAAAAGAGGAGGTATTTTTTCCACTTTGAACGATGCTTGTGCCACGGCACATGCTGATCCAGCAGCAGCTGATCAATCATTTGCACAAAGATTAAATATGACATCATCAAATCAATATTTTGAATTGAGATCTAATAAATTCATCGTTCATCATTACGCTGGTGATGTTACATATGATATCAATGGAATGACTGATAAGAATAAGGATGCGATGTTGAAAGATTTGGTTGAAATGTTGGCCACTTCAGCAAATCCATTCATCACTGAAAATCTTGTTGAAAAAATTGACACTTCATCAAAGAAGAGACCACCTTCCGGTGGTGATAAAATTAGACAAAGTGCAAATGCCTTGGTTGAGAAATTATCACAATGTTCACCTGCTTATATCAGAACAATTAAACCAAATGAGAATAAACTGCCATTGGATTACAACACCAAGAATGTTTTACATCAAGTCAAGTATCTAGGTTTGAAAGAAAATGTTAAAATTAGGAAAGCTGGTTTTTCATATAGATCAACTTTTGAACAATTTGTACAAAGATTTTTCCTCTTATCACCACTTACATGTTATGCCGGTGATTATATATTCCAAGGAGATACACAGGAAGCCATTAGACTGATTTTACATGCAGCCAATGTTCCACAGGATGAATATAAAATTGGTATCACCAAGATTTTTATTAAATCTCCACAGACTATATTTGGACTTGAAGAAATGAAGGATAAATATTTTGATACTATGGCTATTAGAATTCAAAGAGCTTGGAGAAAGAGAATACAAAAGAAGATTGATGCCGCCATAGTTTTACAAAGACATATAAGAGAATATAAAAGTGGTAATAAATATGAGCAATTGAGAGATTATGGTAATTCACTCTTGAGATCATCAAAGGAGAGAAGAACATATTCTTTATTGGGAAGCAGAGCCTTCTTGGGTGATTATTTAGGATGTAATGAAGCTCGTTCCCTTGGTGCTTCATTGAAAAATAGAGCAGGAATTAAGAGTTTTGTCGTGTTCAGTGGTAAAGCGGAAATTTTATTTCATAAATTTGGTAGATCATCTTCGAGGTTGCCAAGATATTTAATTTTAACAAAGACCAATTTATGTATCATGGCACCTACCGTGAATCAACAAACTAAGAAACTGGATATGGTTGTTGAATATAATATTCCAATTACAAATATTCAATCTGTTGAGTTATCCACATTACAAGATGATTGGTTAGCCTTAATCATTAACTCTGCTACACAAGCTGACCCATTCATCAATGTTATGTTCAAGACAGAATTGATTACACATTTGAAAAAATTGAATTCATCATTGAAAATCAATATTGGTCCAAATGTTTCATATCATAAGAAACCAGGTGCCAAATTACATACAATCAAATTTCAAATTTCCGATGCAGCACCACCAAATGGAGATGCTTATAAAAGTGGTACTGTTAGTGTTAAACGTGGTAATCCTGCAAATAGTGCTCAAAGAAAGAAACCAAGAGGAAAGATGTCGGAACTGTTTTTGAATTACAATCCTACAGGTATTTCATCTTCTGGTACTACTACTAACGGGTATCAATCATTGGCACCACCACCTACACAACAACAACAACAGCCACAACAACAACAGCGCTCATATCAACCTCCAGCTTCTGGTCCTGCTGCCAATCCAACACTTAGGAAACCACCACCTCCTTCAATTCCATTACAAACTCAGACACCTGTTAATCATAATGATGCTGCCGCAGCAGCTGTTGCTGCTTATTCACATAAACTGAAACCAGCAGCTCCTCCTCCTCAATCCAGGTCAAGACCTCAACCTCCTGTTCCTGCGAAGAAGAGAGCGGCTCCACCGCCACCAAGACAAACAGTTGTCAAGCCAGCACCAGCTCCAGTTGTGAAACCGGCAGTTGTTGCTCAACCACCACCTCCTCCACTGCAACCAGAGTATCCTACTTATAAAGCAGCTTATGATTTTGTCGGAACTGGATCTGCTTCCGGATTACCAATATCAAAAGATACTGTTGTTTATATCATAAAACAAGAAACTAATGGTTGGTCGTTGGCTAAAAACTTGGAAGGTACCAAGCAAGGATGGGTTCCACTGGCTTATATTGTCCCATGTGCTGCTCCTTCTTCTTCTGCTCCTGCTGCTGCTGCAACGACTATCACCCCACTGCTGACACCAGCATCGAATGGATACAGCAACAATTTGTCTGTTAATAATTCTAATTCCACTGCAGCTACAACAGTTACATCTGGATCTAATAATGTATTAGGAGGTGGTTTAGCCGCTGCCTTGATGGCTAAGAAACAAGAAGATACTTCATTAGCTGGAAGTTTGGCAGATGCTATTAGACTTAAAGCCGGTAGAGTGGATAGTGATGAAGAAGATGCCGATGATGATGATGATGATTGGTAAATGTCGATTGAATGGTAAGTTATGTAGAAAAAATTCTATTTGCCTTTTTATATAGAGAAGACTTTGTTTTCAAACTGTTTAAAGTGATGTTTCGTTATAATTTAAAAAAGAGCTGTATCTATAGCGTTAATATGGCTCAAGTATTGAATCTTTTGATAACAAATAAAAGTTTTTAACATGAAGAGAAACTAATGTTGATGACAGCAAATATTGAGGTTGAACCAGAAGTTCCAGTTTCTTCCATACGTTATAACCTGCCTCCATAACTTGTAACGTCTTCCATTTGTTTCCATATCTCTCATAAAGTCATTTCGTGCTCAGCTCATCCAGTGACATCCTCAGACCATATCCCGGTCGTCAAGTGATCTCCTCGGATCGGTAACAACAACAATTTGTCATGTCTATTAAACCTTCACATCACCTCACCAACTACAATGACAACAACCACAACAACGATTCAAATATGAAACTTATCAACTGTTGAATAAGAATAAGATGCTTCACGTTCTGATTTACTTGTTTCTGGATGCAAATGAAGCAGACTGAAATTTATTTATAAAGTAATCTCGATTGGGGGGAATTTAAGAGATGCAGAAGTTATGGAGATGAATAGATTAAGGGAAGTATAATCGAGTGAAGAAGGAATCACATGAAATCAACGGATTAAAATGAATATGAAGTGAACATCTCAATTTGATATCTAGGTTAAGAAGTTTGATGGGTTTGGATTGATTACGTAAGTATGTGTATAGAAAAGGATAAAATTGATCTGTATTGTTTCTTTCTCCTTCCTTTTTAAAAAAAGAGAATTCTGATCCCTTTGTGATCACTTTACAGAACAACAAAACAAAATGGAACATACACCAGATAGAACAGGATCACCAGATCCCATCAAGGCCATAGCCAAGGAAGTGCAATCAGCTCTAAAACATCACCTTAATGAATTAGAATCTTCTCAAGAAGATAAAAGAGTTAAACGCTCCAAAACTAGTATGGATACCCTTGTCAACAAAGTGAACGGAGAACTAGGTTTTTTAAAAGATGATTTAAGAACTGAAATTGCCAATAGCTCTTCAAGGTGTGCCATCTCAGAAAAAAATTTGAATGCAGTTATTGAACAAGCAACCAAAGATTTAAAATGTCATGAAGACAAACAATTTAATACCTTGAGCCGCGATGTTACAACAACTAAAACTGTTTACAATTCTTTGTCGTCGTCTGTTAGAAGTGTTATAAAGGAGGTAAAGAATCAAACGGTTGAATTAAAGACAATTGGGGTATCTATCGATAAGATGTCAAAATCTGTCGATAAGATGTCAAAATCTATCGATAAGATGTCAAAATCTATCGATAAGATGTCACAATCAATCAACGATGGTAACGATAAGCTTCAAAAATTAATTGATAAATAAGTTGATAAAATCCTTTTGGCTTTAAGTAGCTCTTTTAATAATATATATGCATGAAATATTAATTCGATTCGTAGATATGTAAACCACAATAGAAAAAGGAGATGCCACTATAATATAATTCGATTTATATTGTTATATCAATGAAAGAAGAAGTCATTACATATACATTAGTTTCTCTTCACTTTAAATTTTATTTGTCATAAGGAATTCTGGCTATATATATGTATATATATATTTAAATGAATCATTTCACAAACTCTTATTCATAAACCTTTTCCTTTGGAAAGCTAACCAATATTTAGAAGGTTTAGATTTATCATCTCTATAAATTCTTTCAACCAATCTCGTACTTAATTCCTGTCTAAATTGTTGTAAATAACCTCTTAATAACTCTGCATCTTGTTTTGAACTAGGAGCAGCATACAATGAATTCAATGGGAATCCAACATCACCGGGGATACTGAAATGATCCAATGCCAAATTACTCAAGACTCTAACAGCCTCATGTTCATCAATCTTGTTATTCAAGATGTTTAACGCCGATGATATATACAATATACCATAGATCAATGTTCTATCAGCTGGTCCTTTAATTTCAAAATTCTTGAAAAATGAATTGGCCCTAAAGAGATCTAACACTTCATCGATGATATCATAATCTGATTGAGTTGGGAATGAAGGACCTCTGAATTTAGTTCTTATTGGTAGTATGGCAAAGTTACCAACGACTCTTGTATCAATAGATTCTTCCTCTGTGAGGAAAGTGGAATGATAGGCCTGTACGGGTAATTGGTTAGCTCGGCTCAGTTGTCTATGTGGACATACAGATAAAACGGATACATACTGGCATTGATGGTACGTGATTAGTTGATGTCTATATCTATATATATATACAACGACAAATGGGTTTATTCGGTTTGGTTTACGTTTTAAATTACTTTGTCTGTCTGAAATCGTTGGCCCCGTAGAGAGAGAGAAAGTCGTGCGCTTGTGGACAAACTACATGTCCGTCAGTTGGTTCGTGGGCTAGAATGGGATGTAGATAAGGGTGGGGCATGGTGATTCATATCAGAAGTAAGAGCAGGGTGCTACATATTTACCAGTGTCCAGTGGCAGTACGATATATACAGTTGTTCGCAGGTACCAGAGCGAACAGACAAATGTTGCTATATTTACATACAAAATAGTTTAATCAGACAGAGCTGAGACTTTTTTGATTTTTTTTGTCAATTCAAATTTTGGTGCTTTTGTGGTTTTTTTGTTGTTTGGAGGATTTCATCGGCAGCGTTTGATTGATACTTTCAACCAAGTGATCAAAGAGAGTGAGAGTCACATATATTACACATATAAGATGGCATCATCCTCGGGCAATTTGCAGAGGGATGAAGTGTTCAATGACATTTTTGGGCTGAGAAGAAGTTCGAATAAGGATCATAATAATACTCATATTCTTCAACCACCGCCTTTGGACGTTACTTCAATTCCTGCATTACCTCATCAACAACAACAACAACAACAGGAGAGAATAGTCAATGTTCCACCCCATTTACAACCTTACAATTACAAATCTTCCTCACAGGAGAGCTTGCCTCGATCGGGCCCAACTTTGGATCCAACAAAAGTTTCAATAAACCAAAACCACGTTCCAAGACAACAACCACCACCACAACAACAACAACAACAAGAACAACATCAGCAGCCGATATCAAAAAACCAGGCACATCCTTATCAGCATCGTATGCACTCTGCTCCTAATGTTGTTCATCAATATCATTCACCACAACATAATCAACAATTGCAGCAACATGGACAACAACAACAACAATCACGCCCGTATCTACCACAATCTCAATCTCAAAATCTGTACTCTCTGCAGCAGCAACAACAGCAACAGCATTCACAACATCAAACCCAAATACAACAACAACACTACCAGCAATCTGTTCATCCACAGCCACATCATCAACAGCAATATCTGCAAAAACAACCGCAACTGTATAGGTCTGTCTCGCAACCGCATTTCCCTTCACAAAATCAGCATCAATCTCAGCAACACCAACACCAATTACAACAACAACAACAACAAGCTCATGGCACAAGGCGTGTTGAAAGTCATAGCTCGGGACTTCCGCCATTGAAAGTTAATTTAAATTCTGTTCCAGAAGCAGTTCCTGAAAGGTTTAGGAATTCTCCAACAACGGGCACACATTCTTCATTTCAAACGGCTCAACGTAGTCCCATACTAAGACAAGGATTAGGATTTTTCAATAGAAATGGTGGAACTAATGCAACAACAAGATCAGCTTCCACAAGTGCTGTACATTCAGCTTTGAATGCTCCTCAACAACAAACAACATCAGGAAATTCAAATCAAACAAGAACAATGTCATTGTCTTCATCACATGACAAGTATCATCAACAAAATATCAAGCCAACCACTTTAAGTGGTCGTATAATTCCTCAAAAAGTTGATATGTCAGTACCAAATAATAATTCGAATGGTGTTATGACTGTGACCAATGCCAGTGGTAATAATAGTCCAATCTTGGGTTCTAAATCAAGAAGTTTTTCATCATTGGCAAAAGGTTCACTTTCGAAAAGAAAATCATCATCATCACTGAATCTTAAAAATATGGATAGAAGTGTAAGTAATTCATCAATTGCTTCCAAGGCCATAGTCACTGCAAGTAAGAGACCAAGTATATATCCTGCATTATTATCAAGAGTTGCCAAACTTTTCCAAGAACGTATTGTTCTTGGATCAAGATTGAAAAATGGTTTAGAATATAGGGATTCATTTACCGGTTCTGAAGCTGTTGATGTTATTCTGCATATTATAAGAACATCTGATAGAAATTTAGCCTTGTTATTAGGTAGAGCATTAGATGCTCAAAGATTTTTCCATGATGTTACTTATGAACATAGATTAAGAGATACGACCAATGAAGTTTATCAATTCAATACGATAACTACATTTTATGAGGATCCTAATAATGGTTTAGAATCGAGACATAATTCCGTTAGTAGTGACACTGTGACATCACCAATGTTGATACAAAATAGTTCAATGGGAGCACAACAACAACTGCAACAGGTTCAACAACAACAAATTGTTCCACAACAACAGCAACAACAACAACAACAGACTATACCGGTGAATGGTGTATTCACCTTGTTAACTGAATGTTATTCACCAACCTGTACCAAGGATCGGTTATGTTATAGTATTGCATGTCCAAGAAGATTGGAACAACAAGCTAGATTAAATTTGAAACCACAAGGTGGTTTGAAAAATGATAATCATTTGTCATTATTACAAGAACCTGATGAATCTAAACATCTTTGGTCATTTACTGTTTCCAAAGAAGTATTGGAAAGTGTTGATAAGAAGGAACTGAAGAGACAAGAATCAATTTTTGAAACGATATACACTGAACGTGATTTTGTCAAGGATTTAGAATATATTAGAGATTTTTGGATTAGACCATTACGTGAAAGTAATATTATACCTGAACGGGAACGTGAGAAATTCATACGTACCGTTTTCAATGGTATCACGGAAATATTACTGGTTAATGCCAAATTTGCTGAACTGTTGACAAGGAGACAAAATACTAAACCAATTGTTGATCAAATAACTGATATTTTTTTACAATTTATTCCACATTTTGAACCATTTGTTTATTATGGTGCAGGACAAGTTTTTGGTAAATATGAATATGAAAGGCAAAAGACAACAAATCCATTGTTTTCAAGGTTTATTGAAGAAACTGAACGATTAAAGGAATCAAGAAGGCTTGATATTTCATCATTTTTATCTAAACCAACAACAAGAATGCCCAAATATATATTGTTATTAAGAACAATCAAACATAATACCAAACCGGAATCACCAGATTATGAGAATTTAGATAAACTGATTGCATTATTAGTTAAAGTGTTGGATAGAATTAATGAAGAAACTGGTAAACTGGCTGATAGACATGAATTAATTGTTTTAAAGCAAAAATTACAATTTAGACCAGGTGAATTTGTTGATTTGAAATTATCATCACCGGATCGAAGATTATTATTTAAAGCAACGTTGAAAAAGAGAAATCAAGATAAGGAAAATCAAGGAGAAGTTCATGTTTATTTATTTGATCATTCATTAGTATTTGTTAGAATTAAACTTGTTAATAAGAGGGAACAACATAAAGTTTATCAAAGACCAATTCCATTACCCTTGTTGTTTTTATCATTAAATGAAGATGGTACAAGTTTAAAACAATTGACTAGGAAATCGACATCGACATCATTACAAACTACTAATTCTACATTGATGCATAGTAATTCGATATCATCAAATATAAATCCAACAAAATTTCCCTTGACATTTTTATATATTGGACGTAAAGGTTATGATTTAACGTTATATGCAACAAATTTTTCAACACAGAGAACATTAGTTGATAAGATTGAAGAACAACATAAGAAATTAATTAAGCAAAATGATATTTTCACATTGATACCATTAACACAGAAATTTTTCGATTCAAATAATAAGATTAATTGTGTTGTACCATTTGATGGTGGTAGAAGATTATTATATGGTACAGATTCCGGTATTTATATAAGTAATATAAGAAGATCAGATAATGGAGCCAGATTAGTTAGTTCACCGGTGAAAGTTATAAACAAGGTGAATATTATTCAATTGGAAGTATTAGAAGAGTATCAAACATTTCTTGTATTAACCGATAAGAAATTAATGTCATGGCCATTGGATATTTTGCAACAAACACCTGATAGTAATAAGAACACCAAGATTGGTAAAGAATTGATGACACATGTATCATTTTTCAGAGTTGGGATATGTTCTGGACGAATGTTAGTATGTGCACTGAAAAATGGATCAAATCATTTGATTAGAGTTTTTGAACCAATTGATCCTATACAACAAAAGAAATTGAACAAGAAGAAATTTAAAAATGAAACAAAGGAATTATTTTTCAACAGTGAACCAGTTTCTATAAGTTTTTTGAAGACAAAATTATGTGTTGGTTGTACCAAAGGTTTTGAAATAGTATCAATGGAGACCAATTCGATGGAATCATTATTAGATCCTGCTGATACTTCATTAGATTTTGTCACGAATAAAGAAGGTTTAAAACCATTAGAAATTGATCGTATTAATAGTGATTTCTTGTTGAGTTATTCCGATTTTTCATTTTATGTGAATAGAAATGGTTGGAGATCGAGATCGAATTTTTTGATAACATGGGAAGGATTACCGCAATCATTTGCCATTTGGTATCCATATTTATTAGCATTTGACACAAATTTCATCGAGATTCGTCATGTCGAGACTGGTGAATTGATCAGAGTTATCAATGGTGAAAACATACGATTATTACATAGTTCATCACAAGAGATCTTGTATGCGTATGAAGATGAACGTGGTTATGATGTCGTTGCCAGTTTGGATTTTTGGGATAAATCGATCAATAGTAATAATAGTATTAAATCAACTTGAAGTGGGAATTGTTAATTGTCAATCCATTTTTTATATATTTTTATCCATGTATCTATGTATGTATTTATATTCATCAAAATAAACAAACAATAATTGCATTGACATGTATCTGTCCATGTATCCATCCTTATACATATACATATATCCATATATATCTTTATATAGAAATGAATGAAAGGGACAAGGTGACAGATAGGACAAGGTGACAGAAGTGAAGACAATAATCAGTATACGATTATCGGGACGGAGTCGGATACAAAATATCCATATCGTCATCTCCTGTCGTATCCTGTTTTGTCCTTTGTAATTAAGTGACTAAGTAAGTGACTATATGTATGTATGTAGATATGTATGTAGATACATAGATGTGTGTGTCTGTGAATTCCGAAACACTCCAGTGGTGTGCATCATCGGTGCCAAATAGTACTGTTCACACCCCCACATGCCATCCATCCATCCATATACAATAATAACTCATCCTCCACACAAACACAAACACAAACACAAACGCGCCAAAAAAAACCCAAATCCAACCCCAAAACAACAGAGAGAAAAAAAGAGAAAATTTTTTGTTTTTTGTTGTTGTTTTTTCTGAGCACAAAACACAACAACAACAACAACAAGTTGAAATTTCATCATCATCCGGTGGATATACAGTAGTGATAAAATACACATACTCATACACTACAGCACAGAGATGTCAACTACATTCGATCTTATCAAGTTCCATTTACAACAGGTCCCTATCGAGGTCTCGAAACCGGGGATTACAAACATCTTTGGAGTAAAATTGTTCCCAATTTTCAATTTTTTTTTCAAATTGATCAAAGGTTATAACGCTTATGATTTTGAATTTGTCAAGGATGACACGTTCATGTCCAATTATCAGGATGTTCTTGGTATGATTGTTGTTTATTATTCAACGATTTTTGGATTACAATTTTTGATGAGGAAATTTGTTGATAAACCGATTAAATTGAATTATATTTTCCAATTACATAATTTATCCTTGACCTTGATCAGTTTAACTTTATTTTTACTCGTTGTCGAACAAGTCTTCCCAATTGTTTATCAAAATGGGATTTTCCATGCAATTTGCTCTAAAGAGCTGTATACACCTGAATTGGTCATCTTGTACTATTTGAATTATTTGACTAAATATGTTGAATTATTAGATACTGTGTTTTTGGTGTTGAGGAAGAAAAAATTGTTATTTTTGCACACATATCATCATGGACTGACGCTGTTGTTATGTTTCACGCAATTGGTTGGATACACCACTGTAGAATGGGTTCCAATCTCGTTGAATTTGGCAGTCCATGTTGTCATGTATTGGTATTATTTCCTCAGTGCTAGCGGCATCAAGGTTTGGTGGAAAGAATGGGTCACCAGATTTCAAATCGTGCAATTTATATTGGATTTGATATTTGTCTATTATAGTACGTATTCGTTTTATGCGGCAACTTATTTTGCCGGTGTGTTGCCACATCAGGGAAATTGTCATGGTACGCCACAACTGGCTCTGTACGGTTATTTGATCTTGACGAGTTATTTAGTGTTGTTTATCAGTTTTTACATCAGTGTTTATAAGAAGAAACCGGTTGGATCACAACAGAATAAGGGTAAAATTTCATCATTGAAAAATGAATCAGCAGCAGCAGCAGGAGCAACTTTAAACAATGCAAGTGCAAGTCCAAGTCCAAGTCCAATCGCCAATAGGATAAGATCAAGAAAGGCTTAAAAATAGTCATTATTATTAGAGTCATCATCATCATCCATCATCATAGTCATAGTCATCGTCATAGTCATCATAGGATAATGTCCGACAAGAGCCGACTTTGAGGCATATTAAAAATCTTCTCCTTCTTCTTCTTGTTGTTGTTGTTGTTATTATCGCGCGCTCGCTCGGTGTTTTTCTTTTTCCTTGTCTTTTTGTTTGTCTTTGTCAAGGCCCAACCGCCCACCGCCCACCGCCCAGGACAAAGGCAGGGAGGGAGAGAGGCAGAGGGAAAAGTTTTTTGTTTGTTTGTGTGTGTGATTGTGTCTTGGTGCGCGCGAAACCGTGTGGTTTGTTGTGTATTGTACTACTTGTGTAGATGTGTATATATATACATATATATATATATCTATCTATATCCATCTTGTCATTTGTATTTGTATTTGTATTTGTATTGTATTTGCTTATATATATATATATATATATATATACAACCATGTTTGAGAACTCAAATAGCAGAACTTTACCGCTACCTTATCCCACATTACCCAGTTATAAGCACATCACAAGTTCATTACCAACTTACCAGTTACCTCCTATTAACGTACCAATTGTTAAAAGAGAGGATGAAATACCAATCATTTCAATACCGAAACCATTAACTCCCGGCCCAGGTTCAGTTGCTACTACTACTACTACTACTACTTCACATCAACTACCTTCATTACATGAACAAGTGTCATTACAAGATGTATCATCTTCTTATTCTTCTTCTTCGTCGTCATCCTCGTCATCATCATCCACTACATCTTCACCACCTCCACCATCATTAGCATTACCTCATCATCAACAACAACAACAACAACAACACATCACTACAACATCGCCATCATTGCATCCACATAGAAAGAAAAGACAATGTCCAGATTGTAAATTATATTTCAGTAATCTTGCCACACACAAGTCAACACATTTATCGATAAATTCGAGACCACATATTTGCTTTAAATGTTCAAGAGGATTTGCTAGATCAAACGATTTAATAAGGCATGAAAATAGTCATTTAAAAGATATTGGGAAATTTCTATATAAATGCCCATTTTATCAAGGTGAATGTCATTCAAATGGTTGCTTTAGTAGATGTGACACTTTTAAAAATCATTTAAAAGCATTACATTTCCAATATCCAATCGGTACAAAGAAGAAAGATCGTTCAAAAGTTAGTGGTGAATGTAAACTGTGTGGTGAATTTTTCAACAACGTTGATGAATGGTTGAAATTACATATCGATACAAATAAATGTAGCAAGATTTGTAATCATTAACCGGTCTATATGACTACTATACCTTTGTTGTGTATGGATATATAGTCTATAGTCGTATAGATGTACATAAGGTGCGGTGGTAGTATAGATGTACAAGGCGTAAGGTTTAGGAAAAGAGGTTTAGATATATAGATAGATAGATAGATAGATCAGTAGATAGATATGGGATGGGAATTTTATAAAGGATTATTACGGTATATACGAATTAAATGAATATTATTACAATATATGACTCTGGAGTGTATATCTAATCCCGTGTTCGTCTAGATCGATGGGATGCACACGGCTATTAGTTGAAGGTTCCGATCCATCCTTCTTCCACCAACCAATGTGGAAGGGCCAGGGGCGGGGCCGCGCGCGCATTTTTCTCTGTCTCTCTGTTGTTGTTGTTGTTTCTTTTGTGTGTGGGACTCACTCACGGCTGTTGCTGCTGCTGCGCCGTTCTCAGAGTCGGCCTGTGCGAGAAGTTACGGACCGACCGACCGCCTGCCTCTCTTTATACATCCACGGCTGTATATCTATATCTATATCTATATATAACATCAGGACACCATATCTCTGTATCTTTATATCCGTATATCTCTATATTTATATTGTAATAGTAGTACTATTCACTTTATCTCTCTCTATATATCTATATCTATATCTATATATATATCTATATCTATATCTCACTCTCTATATATCCATATCCATACCTCTCTATCTCCATCTCCATCTCTATCTCTATCTACCTCTATCTATCTCTATATATCTCTACACTCTACATGTCATAATTCACAATTTGTACATCAATTTTAAATTTCAAATTTCTCCACTTATTAATTTTGTAATCAACACAATATTATACAACAACAACAATAACAGCAATAACAACACAAACTCATACACACATATATATACACACACGCCATGATTTCAATAAATAAATTACTTAAAATTATATCCATATTAATATCATTCCTTTCATATAAATCAATCCCACTTTCTTATTGTTTCCAATTTTACAAGATTGGTTTCACCAATTTAGTTTGGAAGAAACCAATAACCACTAGCGAAAAGGATCCATTATTATTATTGAAACCGGAATCATACAATACTCATTGTTCATTATTAGAATGTGATTTTTATTTACATAAATCTAATTCCACTTATTTTAGTGATTTGGATTTGGCAAGAACTGATTTGTTATTGACTAAATTATATCGTTTATTTTGGTCTGTTAAGGAATCAAGTGGTTCATTCCCCATGTTACCAGTTGGATCTGTCGTTTGTCATTTTAAAAAAGAGATCAAACCATTTGCCAAATATGTGATTAAGAGCTGTATATTTGCATGGGATAATCGTTGGATTTTTGTATTGTCAAAATTCATGATTGGTGATAAATTACATGCCTTGGCATTGACAAGATCAGTTTTCAAAAATGGTAGAAAGACATTGAAACCAGAGGAGATGTTTAAAACTTGTGGTTTATATAATGATCAAGTTGCGGCATTGAATGAGAAAAGATTACCCTTGGTTAAACATTATATCCAAGAAGGTGAAATATTAAATGATATTGATGATTTATATACAGATGAACCGGATACCACCACCACCACCACCACTAAGCCAAAACTTTGACTTTGATTTAATAAAATTCAGTATATTTCTTTCCATAATAAGCAGTACCAACAGTACCCAACGTGAGTAAAACTAACGGAATTGGTTTGGTGAAACCAGCTTTGGAACCTCTCATTGCACCACCAGTAATCATCAAGACAGTACCAACTAATGCAGTATGAATACCATACTCCATATTATTTTTCAATAAATATCCAGCACCGGCGAATACTCCACCAATTGACAATCCAGCAATCAATGATGCCTTGGATCCCTTACGTCTATTCAAACCCATCGTGTTAGTCCTTGGTATTCATATATATATATATATATATATATATATATATATAAAAATAAATATACACTTACAAGAATCCGGCAGTTCCTCCAACTGCTGCTAATGCTGAATAAGTGAATGCTAAATGGTCCTATATTACAGCAAATTAGTATTCATGTATAAGCTATATCTCCTTTGTTCTATTGACAACCTACCATCTTTGGTGTCTCAATTGAAGTGTATAATGTTGTATATTTGATATATCTCTGGGCAATTATACTGGAGATTGGAAATTTTCATACATTTTAAAGGAGAAGAAAAAATCGAATGACAAATTTTCGCTTGTCGGTGACAATTGGCAAAGGTTATGAGCACCATTGACAGGGCAGAGACACCACACACACACACACACGGTTATATCACCACGTCTTATATGACGCTGAGTGGTTTCTCCTTGTACTCCTCTAGGGTTATATAATGCCATAACAATTTCCAAACAAATCATTCATACAGGGCTACTACAACTACTACTACCACAACTAACACAACACAACATTTTGTAGATCCACCATCATTACGGTCATTTCAACTCCCATTATTGTTCAATCAGTGGTTGATGATGACGACTGCGGAAGTCTCATATTCGTTTGTTTTGGTGATTGTGTAATGTCCGTTATTGCGTGAAAAGATTTCATTTCTGAGATTGAGATTGATGCAAAGGCAATATTCCGGATATCACGTTCAATAAAAAGGTGGTACTAGCGTCAACGTGGAATCCTCTGATTTGTTGAACCTGTAGTCAGTTCAACCTTGGTAATATGCTTGTTTTTCATTGATTCCATAGAGATGCTAATGCTGATTTCATTAATCTACATCCTTATATCTAGTATCACTCATTTCTTCTTCGAAACAACCACCCCCTCTCTCGCTCGCTAGCTCAATCGATCGGTCGATCAATAGTGGTGGCGAACATGTATGTCAATTTCTTTAACAGCTGGTTTTCATCAAATCTTCATCAACTTGTATATATACATATATCCAGGTATATCCTCAATAATCTTTTTGGTATTCTTACAATACCATTATAGTTGAGATTCAACTTTTACCTATATTGAACAGCAATTGAAGATGGTACTTGAACAGCAATTGCAGACGGTACTTGAGCGAATGCCATACCGAAGCCAGTTGGACGAGCCTTCAATGAAGTGTTCGTTAGTTACTAGATACTTCTTTATGTAAATCGATAAAAAAAATCAAAATCAAAAACTGAAACTAAAACAAACAAACAAACAAACAAACAACAGATTATAGCGAATAGCAGATATAACATTTTATAAAGAACACCATTATACAGTGATCAACACACCACCACAGGCACGGTAAAGATGGGTGCTCAGTTGTCTTTGCTAACACCGACAGCCTCCACTGTGGCCTTGCAATCATATATCGACATCATACCCAATGTACAATACTCATCGACCATCACATCATCTAGATTTTTGAAAACAGTCAAGAGTTTGGATGCCAATGGATTTATCATCATCAAAGTTTTCATCAAACCTGATGATCGGTTGCAATTACCGTATGCTCAAATCTTGGCCGCGTTGGATAAACAACAACAATCTTTGGTGAATATTTCCAACACTCTACCATTCACCAAAATTATAGAAACTGAGAGGGCCAACTATGTGATAAGACCCTTTATTAAGACGAATCTATTCGATAGATTATCTACACGGCCCTTCTTGGAGAAGTATGAAAAAAACTGGATCCTGTTTCAATTACTATATACATTGAATGAATGTCATAAACAGGGGATAATTCATGGAGATTTGAAAACTGAAAACGTATTGATGACTTCATGGAATTGGTGTTTGATTGCCGATTTTGAAAATTTCAAACCAAGTTATTTCCCAGAGAATTCATCACAATTCTCCTTTTATTTCGATACTTCAAAGAGAAATACTTGTTATTTAGCACCGGAGAGATTTAATGAAACCCACAAGGGCCAATTGGAACCAGAGATGGATCTATTCTCCATTGGTTGTGTATTGGCTGAGTTATACCTCGACGGTTCACCAATCTTTACATTATCGCAATTGTTCAAATATAAAAAATTGGAATACGTTCCAAATTTGAATGCTATTGACGATGTCAATATAAGATCTATGATACAAAATTTAATTCAATTAAATCCGCAAAAGAGAATGTCTATTGATGACATATTATCAGTTTATCAGACTAAAGTTTTCCCCATACAATTTAATCAATTCTTATATCCATATTTCGAAAGTTTATCTAATTACAAGGTATCCAATATTAAAAACAAAAAAGATCGTTTCCAAGAATGTGACTATAGAATTGACAAGATATATAATGATTTCGCTACAATATCCAGTGTTTTACAATATGATCCTGATACACCACCGTCATCATCGGTATCGACAATGGTGGTGCCCATCCCAATAACTTTTGACTTGCCAGGTTTACATAATTATTCTCCGAAAACCACATCCAGTTCAATTTCCAACCCGATGGCTTTGATTTTTTTAAGCATTGTGTTATCATCGGTTAGAAACACCACTCATTCTTCATTCAGAATCAAATCATGTGATTTAATCGTGGTATTGCTGGAAAAATTACATGATGAAGCCAAATTGGATAGATGTTTACCATTTTTGATGTATTTATTAGAAGATCCTTGTTGTGATGTTAAAGTGGCCGCTTTACGATCAATCACACAATTATTATACATGTGTGATTCCATATCTGTTGTTAATATCTCAATATGGCAAGAATACATTCTACCGAAATTGACATTGTTCCATAATCAAATCAGTCAAACAAAAGAGGCTGATTTCTTAAATTTACAATTTGCCATATATCTACCTTATTTGATGACACAATCTTTAAAATTTTACAATTTCACAAAGATTTTACAAAAAAATTCAAAGATATTGATCAAATTATTTGATAAATCAAATTTGATAAAGGAATTTGAAAATTTCACCATAAATTTATTAACAGATTCAAATTCCAATGTTAAAATTGCATTGTTACAAAATATTGCTGAAGTTTGTCAATTTTTTGGTAAAAATAAGACAAATGATTTGATCTTGAGTCATTTAATCACTTACTTAAATGATAAAAATCCATATCTTCGTGTTTGCTTCATCGATTCCATACTACCAATTTCAATGTTTACCGGAATTTCTTCATTGGAACAATATATTTTACCCCTTTTGGTACAAACCATAAATGATCCAGATGAATTGGTTGTATTTAAAATTTTAAGGATTTTCAATCAACTAATATCAATTGGAATGTTGAAAAAACATTATATCTGGGATCTCGTTAAGATCGTGATTAAATTAGTATTCCACCCTAACGAATGGATTAGGAAGACATCATTACAATTGATAATCACAACATGTGAGATTTTATCATTAGCAGATTTATATTGTATCTTGTACCCGATAATAAGACCTTTCTTTCAATATGATGTCACTGTTTTCACATATGACTCGTTGGAACCATGTCTTGCAAAGCCATTATCTAGATCTGTTTATAATCTACTGGTGAATTGGGCTCAAACGACAAATTCTGATAGTTCATTATTTTGGCAAAAGCAAAACAATGCAAACATTGATTCATTTGGTAATTCCGGTTTGTCATTTATGGTTAGGACAAAGACGAATTTGAGATTTAATGAATCAGTGGTGATAAATAATAATGAAATTCCCATATCTCCCAATGATAAACTTTGGTTAATAAAATTACAAAATTCAGGTTTACTGGAATCAGAATTTTGGAAATTGACAACAATGAGAGATTATATTTATCGTATATCAAAATTGAATTTCAAAACGGCTTCAAATGATAAATTAGATGCAAACATTGAAATTCAAAAGATTGGAGTCTTACCAAAGACATTATTTTTTGACGTGATACATAAATCAGATTTCAAAGATCATGAGCTGATAAAATTACATTCTCCACCTCCGCCACTGATAATGATACCTTCATCATCGACAATTGATAATAATAATAATAATAATAATAATAATAACTATAAAAATACAAATGAAGTCAATCCTTCTTCTGCTTCCACATTGATCAAAAATTCCTCGTCACCATCATTTAGTCCACCTCAACAATTGCTTATGGGGAAAATGACCAAGGCTCCTGCTTCTATTCATGAGGATAGAGGTAATGCATTTGCCATAGTGAAGGATGTCGTCAATAATACTAATTTTTATAACAATGATTCAATTTCAGTGATGACTCAACAATCTGCAAACACAATAAGTTCTGGTGCAAACAATTTATTGCAAGATGTTGATAATTCTGTGAAAATTATCACAAAGATTCAACATAATTATAAAGGTAAGAATCCATACATTTTAAAATTTCTATCAAGTTTCAAATTTGAACCACAATTGGATAATTATATTGAATTTGGACCTCAATTAAACATTGAAGATAACAGAGTTCAAGAATCGAAGAATTGGATACCAAAGGGAGTTTTAGTTGCTCATTTGATTGAACATAAGGCAAGTTGTAATTGTGTTGCCGTTTCTCCAGATCATAATTATTTCATAAGTGGTGATAATGATGGGTTTTTGAAAATATGGGATTCACTTCGATTGGAAAGAAATGTCACTGGCAATTCATCATTATCAATTAATTTAAACTCTTCAATAAAGTCTATAATTTTCTTGGGGAATAGAGATTGCTTTGCCGTGTCTTTGAAAAATGGATTTATTAAATGTTTTAGAATTGGATTTGAAAAAAATGGAAAGAACAGATTCAATAAATTGATCTTGATAAGAGAATACAAGTTGAACAATGAATTTGCCATTCAATTGGAATGCTTAGATGACTTGTTAATAATGATAACTTCTAGTGCAAGAATTATTGGGGTTGATATCAAGACTATGAATAATGTATTTGTCTTGCAAAATAATTTAAGTCATGGATTACCTATATCGTTTGTCATTGATAAGAAAAAAAAATCTTGGATCTTGGTATCAACTACAAATGGTGTGTTAGATTTATGGGATATTAGATTCGAGGTTCATTTGAAAAGCATCTTTGTTAATAAAAAAGTTCGATTAGAGAACGTTTCTAATGAATTGAAGAGAATTAATGCTAAAAAAACCCGAAATGTGATGATGGTCAGTAATGACGATGACGAAATTTCCATAATTGATGTATCCAAATTCAACTCTACCAAAAAACAATTAGATGGATTAGATGAAATCAACAATCGTGTTAATCATTTGGAGACTTTCCAAATTCTGAAAGCACCATACATGATATCATCAACTTCGAAAAATGAATTAGTTTATTGGAATTTGAAAAATTTAAAAGATTCAAAATTCCTCTTGAAGAAAGATGAACATGTTGAGTTCAATGAACTGCAGCATAATGATATTTACAAATACTCATTCAACGTCATAGACCCACCATTGGATCAACAACAACAAAAGAAAAATAATTACATCACTATTGCCAATCCGACTGATTATATTAATGATATTAAGTTTATAACTAAACCTTATGAAATGATCATTGTTGCTGATAGAAGTGGGTGTATAAATATTTATAGGTGAAGTGTTCTTATCAAATGGGAGTTTTCTCATTTGAATTAAACTCAACTGAACTAATTTGAACTAAACTAAACTAAACTAAACTAAATTGAATTATATGCTATTACAAAATTGATAACTCTATCAATCATAATGTTAACGAAGAACAAATTCTCCTTATTGCCATGGCATAGTTCTTGGAATCTCGAAAGATTACAATGCATCTGGTTAGCTGTAGTTGAATTTGTCTTTTGATTGCATGTTTCTTATGTATTAACTGAATATTATTGTATGTCGAAACCTTGTCTTTGTCTTTTCTTTTATACTTGCTGAGCCTCAGATTATAATTTGAAAGATGTCAGCTTCTACATCATTTATTCTGCTAGTGCGGCGAAGAGCAAATAACAAATAATTGCCTATCTATACTAGATTGAGTAATCCTAAATTCATCAAATCTTTGATCTGGTAATTTGTGTTGGGCCTGCTAACTCACAGTTATGAGTCAATTCATCAAACAGTTTCTTGATTTCTTCTTTAGTGAAAATTTCCCCAAATTTGGCTTCAAAATCAATCATATCTTGACCTTCATATGGGCATCCATTTTCCAACCATCCCTTTTGCTCATGCAAAGAATTCAGAATCCATAATTTACCAACCATGGGGACGGCTATGACAGTATTACCCTCTTTTGTGATCGTAGCATTTTGGTTTGTCAAATATATTTCAAATTTCTTCCTCTTTTTGCTAACTTATCCAAAGACAAATAGTTGCAAAAATCCGGAGGAAGATGAAATAGTCACACTTTTTTTGACGGAAGAGTATTAGCCTCTAATATGTAAGCCCATTGTCCTGAATGCAATTTAGTAGTCCTTACAATGATTGTACAAGTAGAAATGTACTGTTAGATTCGTCTCTCGCATAATAACATTTCTTGTTGCTCTGAGATGTAAAAACTGGAACTTTGTTTCCTTCTTTTTGCATGCTTCGTGGTTTCCAGAACATTTATGGGATCCATGATATTAGTCAATAAATTCTTTTTAGACCTCTGCTGTAGTATTATGACTATCAACGTTGGTTTCATCACTTACTGGTGAATGTGAAATACCTAAATCCACGATGGTTGGAATCTTTAGCACAGTATGAAATCTTTTAATAAGATTGACTTTAAAATCGGAAAAATCAGTTTTATAAGTCGGTTTTTGAATATTAACAAAGCATGAAGTTCTATATAAGTTGCAATATAAACAGAAATATCCTATTTTGATATCATTCGAAATTATAATTTCTAATCATTCATTCCTAGAAGTGGATATAACTCAATAATCTCTAACACTCCCCAATTGCAATGAAAAGATTGGCTTAGCCAAACAATTTCTCGAGTTCAAATCATCTTTAACATTTCAATTGTAAATTGCTCAGCAAAAATGTTTCCCAAAGAGGAAATACACGTGCACAAAATGCACAATTTCGCCGAATATGGCCCAGATTCCGACATTTTCACGATGAACGTCTGTATCAGTTTCGCTTTTAACCCTGTCACTATAATGTCCCAGTGGCCGAGTGGTTAAGGCGACGCCCTGCTAAGGCGTTGTGCTCTGCATGCGCAGGTTCGAATCCTGTCTGTGACGTTATTTAAAAACATTTTTTTGTATGCTCAAAAATTTTCATGTTGTACCACAGAAGTCATATTAATTAATATAGCCATTACCATATAGAATATTTGTAAATTCGAGGAAACAAATATATGGCCAGAGTTGTTGCAGTTATAGCATTTTACATGATTCGTACATGTTTTGACCCATGGTCCTTACCAGCATAGTTGTAGCATTTTCAAAGTGTCATTTCGCTTGCGTAAATGTTTTTTTTTGCTGATGGTGAAGCAGCTTAATGGTGGAAACCCCTTCATTGTAGTTTGAGAATAACTTACTCTGAAATATTTATATAGTCTATAGTCTATAACCTATATACCTACAGTTCAGGACAACTTCATTGAATGATTTTATATTACTCTATATGTATAAATGATAGCTATTGCCAGTATGATTTGTATTAATTTACAAATTGTATTGTATGAAGCGAACCTTTAAAGACGGACTTTGAAACTAATTTTGGAGCTGAGCTTTATTGATATATGCATAAAAACCAGTAGTAACGAACAAAATCTGTTTCTTCTGCGTTTTAAACCTTCGTGAGAGAGGAATCGTAAAGACAAACTGAGTAATTATCATAGCGTGAACCCTTATGTCGCACGTGTCAAGTTTTGAAGTCTTATTTAAATGCTTTCGGCATCAATATTTGACAAATGCAATAGTGTCTCCATCGATTACTTTTAGGCAATTTGTCAATATATGATTTTTTCCAATAAGGGGGATGGGAAGAGAAGTGAATCCCAAATGCAATACTCCCGGCGCTAATATCAATTAGTTGGGAATGAAAAAAAAAAAAGTCCTTTCGGTACTGAGGGAAATGTGCATATTCCAGTGACGAATAGTTGTTGAATTGAATGGCATTAGCTTACTCTGTTTATAATCTCACAGAGGGGTGTATGGAAAAAAGTAAAGATGAAATGCAGGTTTTATGTTTCTTTTTGTTGTTGTTGTATGAGTGTAGAAATGACTTGATGAATAAATGAATTGAGATAATTGACTAAACGGCGGTTTTATTTTTACCCCATTTGTCATACGTGTAAAGACCAATAATAGTTAATACCAAGCCCAATGATTGAATGCCATTAACAGATTGCCTTTCATAGATGATCGAAGCTAAAATGACACAAATTCTTTTCAATATATTGACAATTGAATAATTTATCGTTGATATCAATCCCAAGATTTGGAAAGCCATTAAACTTTGGATGAAGTGGGAGAATCCATTTAATATCAATAAGTAAAAAATCTTCATATTTAATTGATTTAACGATATGGAACTTGATGAAAATTCTGAAATGATATAAATTGGTAATGTTAAACAAAACCCAATTGTGGAACACCAATATAAGATTGTCAATTTATCAAAAACGACTTCATTATTGGAGGTGTTACTATGTGGTAATAAAGTATTCAATGACGATGATGATGAATTTGAAGATGAAGTTAAAATTTTCTTGGCAAATATATTTTGTGATACAAATATAATCATTGATAAAAATGCAAAGAAACAGCCTTTTTCATAACCTTCAGTTATTTTAGTTGAATTTGGTTTTAAAAACGACAACATGACACCAATGATCAATGGGATCAAGGTGAGGTAAGTCTTTAAATTGAATTCCTTTTTAAACAAAAATTTATAAATTAAAACAGTAGTTATTGGAGATAACAGTTTGATGGTATGAACTAATGAAACGGGGATCACTGATGTGGCTTTATGGGAAGTGATATGGCCAATAAATTGGAATGCGCCCATTGGTAAAGTGGTTAACAAAATGATTTTAGTTGGCTTGATGAAACTTCTCAATTTGATATTATTGGGGAATGTACCCAGCGGGAATTTTCTTGTCAAGTTTGAATTTTGATCCATTTTCAAAAATAAAATTGTCAAGATACAAAAAAATTGAGTTAATATGAATTGAAATTGTGTTAAAGTTACCGGATGCTTGAATTGTCTCAAGATCAGCTTTGTTGAATTACTGGAAAATATACTTGTCATGTACCAAATAAGACATAATGTAATGATTTTCCAATCAATTGTTGGTATAGAAATATGATGAGATTTCAATTTTGATTGGGACGGTAATGATCTTAATGAAATCCTACGAAATGGACTAGGTTTCTTTTGCTGTTGTTGTGTATAATGATGACTTGTATGATGAAATTCTTCCGATCCTGTTTGTTCATATGAAGTGGATCCGATACTATTTTGTACAGTACTAATCATTTTTTGTTGTTGTTGTTTGTGATAAGTTTGTATATATACATAAAAAGAGTCAGTGAGTCGGTAGCTGGATGGGAGGAGTAATGAAGGGAAATAATATGAATATATGTATGGGTAAAAGAGTGTGTGTGTTGTGTATATATTTATATATATATATATGTATAAACAGCCAGCGGATACGGGATATCAACCATATATAAATTCGGTTAGATTTGAAAATTTTTTTAAACTTTTTCTTGTTTCTTTTCTTTGTTTCTTTGTTTCTTTGTTGAAATTTGAGATTTGGGTGACTTGAGATTGACGAGATTGTCAGACATGATTGTGTTTTAATTTCAGTTACAATAACAACTCAAGTAGAACCGATATAAAGCAATCTTACACTAAAGTACTTCGGCGTAAATCTTCATCTCGCATGATGCGGTAGCGCTCCATCTTCTATCTAACTATCTACACTTATATATACGTCCACATAACTATACCTTTATATATAAATATAATCAGTTGTATTCACACACACATACATATATATACTTTTAAACACACAGATATATGAGTGTGTCATCATTCATAGGAATTCGGCACCAATAAATAGTTGTAAATACGTGATGAACGTGTTTGTGGTGTCTTAATTAACAGTGGTCCAATTTTAGCGTGTGCACAACACACAATTACCCCTTTAAGGAGTTTCCATCGATAAACAGCAATAAGGGCAAAATTACCGCATTAGGAAGTGTTCGCTAATGGCTTTTTTGCAGAACACAAAAAGAAGAAACTGCAAGCTTTTCTACTATTCTTTGGATTTAGATATAAATATATATATATATATATATAGGTTCAGTGAGATATAATTACTCATATTGCTATTGAGATGGAACCTGATATTGCTAGATTTATACAGGATTTGAATCAAAGATTTGAAAAGCAAATACCAAATAATTATCCTGATTTTGAATTGAAAGATAATAATAATCAGGTTGTCTGGAAATCAACAACAACAAGAAAAATTCCACAATCACAAATCGATCCGGTATTAATCAATATTGATTTAAGTAAAGGAATTTTCTATCCGGATGAGGAGGAAAATGATGAAGATGAATATGATTCTGAAGAAGAAGAAGATGAAGATGATGAAAAGGGAGATGATGAAGAAGAGGAATACGAATATGATTATAAATATGGAAACGATTACGAATATCGTTATGAAGAAGAATACGACGATGATAGCTTACCCAGTTATCAATATAATACAAGCTACCCCATGATTACTAAAATGACAAACGGCGGTGGTGGTGATGGTAATTATGGAAATGAATTGAAACTTGATAGCGCCATTAGAGTTTCAAATAATATAACGATTCTGCAATTCCCCAAGATGGATGATGAATTCATTTATTATGACAAGATCTCCACATCGAGATATGAACCAAAAGTTGTTAGAGAATTGATAATGACAAGTCAATTGCATAATTCCGATCCAAAACCAAAATCAAAATCAAAGAGTAAAAATAAAAAGAGACAACTTCATGGATTATGTCCATATTGTCAAGTTGAGAAATTTTATGAAATCAATTCATCAGCTTATTTACACCATCTAACTATAAACCATGGTATCTTTAGCAATGGTAATGTTATTAAAGATCCAATTATCAATTCAAATTCAGATGAGTTTGCCAAATGTCCATATGAAGGATGTAATGATAATATGATCAAATTGAAAAGACAAGAACCACATAATAGGTTTAAAGCGTATTGTCGTCATGTGAAGCTCAATCATTATGAAGGCAAGAATTCATAAGGAGATTCAAACCCCTTTTGTATCAACTATATACAGTCAGTTCTGGTTATTATTATAATCAATTTACACGACTTATTTTTTTTTTGTTTAGTATGTGTGTGTGCTTAATTTTATGGTTTTATGTTTATGGTTTGAATTTATGGATGAGAATTGTGCTCTTATTGAGTGATGGAGATTATGTATTAGGTTCCAGTTTATCTATATATATATATCTTTGAATACAAATCGCGTAGTTGTCTGATTGTATGTGTATGTATAATGTATAATAAATAATTGTTGGGTAAAGATTTGCTTATTGTATAGAAAAGATCTGGGGGGATACTCAGGGGAATGAATAAGTATTGATACAGGTTTCTCTATGGTGCTAGTGCGCCCTTCTGTCTGTGGTATCGGTACGCACATATGTGTGTGGATAACAGTACCCACACGTCTGCTCTTGTCCCTTGTGTGTGTTGTTCCCCATAGACCTCTGTTCTCCCTCTGTTCTGTTCCGCCAACAATTTTTTTTCTTTTTTGACTTTTTGCACAATTTTTTTTTTCTTCTTCTCTGATCAATTTATATATTTATATATACTGGTATATTGGTATTATATTGGTATATTGATTCATTTCTACTTCGATCAATCAATAGATAGATAGATATCATCAACATACAATCATGTCTGCTGTCACCATTACAGGCAACTCCGATAGGTTATCCGATAACGATTCCAGGACAACCTCTACTCAAAAACGTGGTAATGTCACGTCATTAAAGCAAGAAAAAAATTTGACGGCTATTGATACATATGGTAATGTTTTCAACGTTCCTGATTATACCATTAAGGATATCTTGGATCTGATTCCAAAAGAATGTTATGAAAGGAAATTGTGGAAATCATTCAGTTATGTATTCAGAGATATTCTGGCAATGGTTACCATTGGATACTTGTCACATACTTTTATCCCAATGTTACCAAATCAATACTTGAGATTTGCCGGTTGGGCATTGAACTGTTGGATGCTTGGATTATTTGGTACCGGTATTTGGGTTATGGCCCATGAATGTGGTCATCAACTGTTTAGTGATTATGGTTTGGTTAATGATACAGTTGGTTGGATTTTACATTCTTATTTAATGGTTCCATTCTTTTCATGGAAATATTCTCACGGTAAACATCACAAGGCCACTGGCCATATGACAAGAGATATGGTTTATGTACCATTAACAAAGGAAGAATACATGAAGACTAAAAATGTCAGTCATTTAAGAGAATTAAGTGAAGATTCTCCAATTGTTACATTGATTGATTTAATCAAGCAACAATTATTTGGTTGGATATATCATTTATTCACCAATGTCACGGGACAACCATATGAAGATTCACCAGCTTGGAAAAGAAATCATTTTGTTCCAACTTCTCCATTATTTGACAAGAAGGATTATTGGTATATTGTCCTTAGTGATGTTGGTATCATTTTACAATCTTTTGTGTTGTACAATTGGGTTCAAAAATTTGGATTTTTCAATTTTGCCGTATATTGGTTAGTCCCATATATCTTTGTCAATCATTGGTTAGTATTCATCACATATTTACAACATTCAGACTCATCTATGCCACATTATGAAGCATCTCAATGGACATTTGCCCGTGGTGCCGCTACCACTATCGATAGAGAATTCGGTTGGGTTGGTCAATATTGTTTCCATGATATCATTGAAACTCATGTATTACATCATTACGTTAGTAGAATTCCATTTTATAACGGTAGAAAAGGTACCGAACTGATTAAAAAAGTTATGGGTGAACACTATAGACATAGTGATGAAAACATGTGGGTAAGCTTATACAAAGCTGGTAGAGAATGCCAATTTGTTGATGGTGATAATGGGGTTAAGATGTATAGAAATGTTAATGGCGTTGGTGTTAAACCATACTAAGCCTTTATCAATTTCTTTATATTATTTTTGTATATATGGGGCTATGAATCTTTTTTTTCTTATTACTATTACTATCTACTACATTTCATCATTTTAAGTCTTTTCTAATTAGATACGAGGTATCACAAGGCTCTTTGAAATTCCGGTACAAGAACATGTATACAATTATGACCCTCTCTTCATAATTATAAATAAAAGCAACAAAAAATAAAATAAAATAAAAAAAAAACAAAAAAAAACCACAAATTTATCCCGCAATCGCAAAACAAATAGACACAAAACGAACAAGGATCAATATCTTGTACTAATATTCCACAGCAGACAATGATATACAAACAAGTGAGGCACACTCCACGATTTCTAACAGTAACACATTGTCGTTTTGCTCATACTCATCTGGGTCTGGGTCTTGGTCTGGCACTGGGGAACGAGAATGAAATGGATCCAGAATTAATCACATTGATCAAATCTTATCCAGTTCATACAAATCCCACTCCGTATGAATTATTAAATGTTTCATATCATTCATTTGATGAAAAGACTTTGAAGTCGAATTTCAACAAATTTGCTAAATTATACCATCCAGATATAAAATTGTCACATCCACTTCTTGCGAATAAGACTGAAAGATTCCACAAGATCTTATCGGCGTATAAATTGTTGAAAAATCCAAAGTCTAAAACAATGTATGATCAATACAAAATCGGTTGGGAAAACGCTACAGAGTCAACATATGATGCTTTCAAATCATCTCCCAATTTTAAAGAATATCAATATTATTCCGCTGGTACTTGGGAAGATTTCCAACATATGAAAAATGGATCACCAAAGCAAACAATGGATTTAGAGAAAGCCAAGTATCAAATATTAACTGGAGTCATTGCAGTGATGATTATTGCTGCGATAATTGAATCAATTGGGATAAAAGAGATGAGTGAAAAGGAGTCGATTATAAGATCGAATATCACTCTGAGGTCGAAAAAGGATTTGGAGAAACTGTACCAAAATTATGGTTATGGTTCAGATAAGGATTCTAGGATAAAGAGATTCTTATGGTGGAAAAAAATCAATGAAATTTTGTTTAATGCTTCATGATTGAGGTGATGGTATAGATACGTGTTATGAGGTTTTTTTTGTTTTTTGGAATGTTTTTCTATGGGGGGGTTTTTTTTAATGTGTTTATTAGATATGATTTAGAATGAATGAAAATGAGATTCTATAAAATAAAAGGACAATGTAACGTGCAATACCATTATACAAAAATTCAATGTTTGGCAACTGGAACTTCACCAGTTAATTTACCAACAAAATCTCTTGCCATATCACCAAAACCAACCATACAAACGGTTTGCCAAATACCTAAACCAATTCTTGGTGTAACACCTCTATATAAACCTTTGATACCATTTTGATTATAGATATAAGTAAACAGTTTGCCCACGGTCAAATTCTTTGGTCTATTTGGATCTGCTGTCTTACTTTGCATCTCCACTCTAATAACTTCAATTGGTTGATTCCAAGCACTTAAACCACCACCAATAGCACTGGCGGCAATTTTTTCAACAGCTGATAATTTCTCGGATTCTTTCTTACCACGAACACTTCTTATACTCTCTTCCAGTAATCTTGAAAATCCAAATCTTGAACCCCAGTTTGTCATTTGTCTAATCAGTACTGCGTTAACACCTTTATTTATACCTCTAATTCCCTCCTTATTGTAGATTTCCTTAAACACTTGGAACGAGGTTTGTGTTGGTGCACCGGTAGCCAGTTGCTTACTTCTAGTGATCTCCACAGTCTTCATACATGTACAAAATCCCATTGTAGCATAGGCTTGAACCAAACCACCAGTGACACCACCGGTAATACCAGCAAGAAAATTCGATGCGCCAAAAGTTTTCAGTCTATACTCCAGTTCAGCACTAACAAACAACAAAACTGCACCTTTTGTCGAAGCTTCGATCCAAGCCCATGGAATCAAACCTTGGTAAAAACCCAAGAATCCACCTCTTGACCAAACTTGCTTAAACAGTTGTGGTAATGTAAATGATCTATTAGCTGCAATCGTGGTCTTGGTGACTTCAAGTGGTTGACCCAATGTCGTCACTTCAAACATATTCAAACCTGCTCCTAACAATATGTTGGAGAAATTGACCGGTTTCTTCTCAAGAGTTTGCGGTGGTGATGACATTTTGCTGATGAGTATGATATCTATGTATATAAAAATTGCTTATTCGAAATTGATAATTTTTTTTTTTTCGCTTCTTCTTCTTCGACTTGTCTTGGACACAGATTTATCTTTGTGTTTTTTGCTGCGTCAACAAATAAAATACAAACAGAAATCTTCAAATCAACAGGTAGACAGACAGAGAGATATATGCAATAGATTGATAATTATGGTTCAGCTGGATCAGCCTTATACAGACATTTATATATATATAGACATAGACCCCACAACCAAATCTTCGACCAACTTGTCGTATTGTATCGTATCAACACCAGTGGGAGGGACAGAGGGACCCCCGCACTTGCTAAACCCCGGAGAGAGTGCGCTCGTCCCTCTTTAGCGCTGGGCCAATCACAGCCCGCGCCTGTCAAAGGCCCGATTTCCACCGGAGAATCTGCGGCAGGATTCAAATTCAAATTCAATTCAAAGCAGTCTCCCCTCCTCGTTTCCCCTTTCCCCTTTCCAACAGCACACTGCTTTCAACGTGAGTTTTCAAATAATGCTCATTGTACTCGAGGAAAATCCTGTCTATGTCGACTTGATCTTTAAAACAAACCAGATCTTTGCTATATTCCAATTTCGCTGCAAAGAAATAACTCATCCCTTTACAATCTGGGTATGGACAAATAAGCCAAATTTGTAAAATTTTATCAATTTCAATGCCATCCTTTTGTCTTTTCAAATCTCTAAACAGTATCTGTGGAATTGTAGGCTTGATTAAACCTGTTCCTAATACTCGATGATACTTTAATAAATGAATAAAATATATCAATGAATTGCTACTTCTGTATGGGACATATGTAGGTTCAAATCGACAATATGGACATAATGCATCAATTTCATCGTTCAGTTTATTTTTTCTTAACAAATATGGCATATGAGATGGTTCACCATTGGTAAGCTTTCCCATTTCTCTCCTTTCATCTTGTCCAACGACAGGTCTATAACTATACTTGTCATTTTCATTTTTGCTTAATGTTTCAACATTGAAATTGTTCCTCTGTGGCGTTTCCCAATGTGACATTTGGGAAATTTGTAAAAAAAAATCCATCATCAATGCTTCAATTCTCAAATCATCGTATGTAATTTTGAAATATTGATCACGAGAATTGGATCCGCTTGTAGTTTCCGCTTGAATCGCCATGGTTTTCAAATCTGGAGGGATGAACAATTCCAAACATGATTTTCTGAGATATTTCAAAAGAGATGAGGGTAATGCAATACTTGTACCTTTTAATTTTGAATTAATAGGTTTCAATTTAACTGATTCAATAATCTCTTCACCTTTAAAACTGTAAATATACTCCAAGTTTCTTAGATCTTTCAGTTTGTTACTATGAATACTTTTAGGAGTGATAACAACTGTCTCCGGTTCATCGTACCAAGTCAACGATTTTCGTTTTTTTTTAAAACCTGATTGATTCAAATACTCTTTTGTATCACTTTCGGGCCTTCCCACAACGATAAAGGAAAGGTCGTAATCAAGTTCTTTAATGTCTTCCATTGTCGCTTTTGATAATGAGTAAGATGCTTTAACCCGCCTCTAATCAAAACTGAATCCGCAGATTATATTCCGTTTTTATTCGATGATTTTCAAAAGGGATCCTAAAATTTGATCTGTTTATCAGATAAATGTACCCTCTTACAAGTAAATATATCTCAATACAATCTATATCTATCTACTATGCAGATAAAATTTAAAAAGACTGGAATGGGTTAAAACTGTTGATATGTAAAGCTTTTTTGAAAACCTTACAAAGCGCCATCTTTACGAAAGTAGTTCAATTGGTTAAATCAAATCGAGAGACAGTTAAGAATTTGTTTATATAGACTTTACAAATGCTAGATTACTATTGACCTGAGCATATAATCCACTTTTGAACTCGCAATTTATAATAAATTGCAGTACTGTCAGTACTAAAGTGGCTTTGAGAAATTAATCATAGACTAAATCTCAACAAAGGTGGAAAATGATTTACAACAACAATAAACCAAATCTGGGCGGCGCTTGAGATAAAAAAAAAAAAGTAATGGAAAATTGATTTTTTTTTTGTGTTTTTATAAAAATCATGGCAAAGGAATATTGGGACTTATCTCTTAAACGAATATAAAAAAGTTGGCCATTGAATAATACTAACAAACTTCAAAGACAAGATGGATTTCATGAAACCAGAGACCGTCTTGGATCTCGCTAACATAAGAGAGTCTCTTGTACGTATGGAAGACACAATAGTGTTTAATTTCATCGAAAGATCTCAATTCTTTCAAACACCTTCCATTTATCAAATTGACAAGTTTTCGATCCCAAATTTCCATGGTTCATTTCTAGATTGGACACTTATGCAATTGGAGAAAATACATTCTCAAATCAGACGTTATGAAGCGCCAGATGAACTTCCCTTCTTCCCAGATGAATTATTACCACCATTGTTACCTTCGATCAAATATCCAAATGTATTGGCGTCATACACTGATGAAATCAATGTTAATGATGAGATCAAACAATACTATATAAATGAGATAATCCCTGTGATTAGCGCTGGTAGTGGTGAACAACCTGAGAATTTGGGATCTACATGTACCACTGATATCGAATGTTTACAATCATTATCAAGAAGAGTTCATTTTGGTAAATTTGTCGCTGAACTGAAATTTAGACTGGAAAGGGAGAAATTTACAGAATTGATCAAACTGAAGGATATTAAAGGTATAGAAGATGCTATTACCAATGCTGCCGTTGAGCAAAAAATTTTGGTAAGATTGATTGAAAAGGGGAAAGCTTATGGTATTGATCCAACATTGAAATATTCTCAAAAAGCTCAAAGTAAAGTCGACCCAGAAGTCATTGCCAAAATTTATAGAGATTGGATTATACCATTGACTAAAAAAGTTGAAGTTGACTATCTCTTGAGAAGATTAGAAGATGAGTAATTTTTTTAATATTATTTTTATTATATAAATAGAGACTTACTTTTAATTCATTATAGATTTGTTTTATGCTTAACCTAACAGTCTCATTGTCAATTCAAATGCATAGAAAGTAGCGGCATTGGCAGGAGCAGCTCTCAAAATCGTTGGTAAAAACCCTTTGAAGAACCCCTTTGGTCCACTAGTCTTGTAAATATCTTTGATAACTTGTAATGAGTTCTTGTACTTTGGATTTTTAACATCATCAGTTTGTAATTTAGTCTTGATGACATCAATTGGATATGATGTCAACCACATTGAGTAACCTGCTGTGGCACCAAACAAACATAACTTCCAACCAGGTATATCTTTTCTAACAATTTTCTTATCAACAATCTCCTTTTTAACCAATGCTTCAAAAGTTAAGAAATAAATACCTATACCATGAGCTTCTCTTAACAAAGTTGGTCCAATTCCTTTGTAAATACCACGTAAACCGGAAACGTTGTATATTTTCTTAAAGCAATCAACTGGACCATTGTATAAACGCTTGGAAACGTCTCCTGTTTGAATTTGCAACTTGATTCTGATCAACTCTATTGGCGAAGCTAACACACCATTGGCAAGCCCACCTGCAGCACCTGCTATATAGAATTGTGGCATCGATAATGGAGTATTGATACTCAAACCTTTACCCACATTTAAATTACCAAATAGTCTCTTCATATACTCATTAACACCAAATTGAATCGAAACACAAGCACCAACTCCAACCAAGGGGGTCAACGTTCCTTTATAAAACCCTAGGATACCTTCATTTTTGATCAACTGTTTAACGACATCAACAGGTCCATTGTAATTTCCCTCAACCAATCTGACCTTGGTGGTATCAAAAGGCATACCGGTGAGCACTTGTGCCACACCACCCATTGTTCCAGCCAACAAATCCTTCATGACCCTGTTAGGATCAGACTCCGGTGGGGAGTCGATCAACTGTGTGGAGAATTCTTCAGCAGACATTCCAGTTGTATCTATTTGGTGTATATATCAGCCTTTCCTCATCCTGATAAATCTTCTTGATTGGAAATTTTTCATCAAAATAAAGAAAAAGAGTCGGCAAACTTCTTAAAGCGGTAATTTTGGGATTTGAACAATAAGCGTGCACATTACACCAATATGACCCAATACGGAAAAGGAAAGAGAGAGATTGAGTCACGTGACTAATAATATAATTTTTTTGATTTCTTTTGAAGTTTCTTTTCCTGTTTGCTTTTCTGTTTTACTTGTTGAAATCATCTTGTTCATCTTCATCTTCATCTGTTTTGTGATACCATACAACATTAACAACCTGCTGGTATATTACAATCACCGTCTTTGTCCAGTTGATTTATACTCAAACCAGGAATATCGTTATCCAAGTTTTCAGCGATATACGCGTTATTCACAAAGTTGATTTTCAAACTGGTTTACAAAATATTTAAGATTGCATAATTATCATCTCATACACATCATGCCTACCCATAACAATATCTACTACGATGAGCTGAATAACGTCTCACAGGATAAGGCTTCACGTAATGACTTGTTGAAGAAATCCACGAGGTCGGTTACTAGGGCCTTGGCTGAATCATTGCAAGTGACAAAAGCTGGAACCGCTTCCACCGACTCCAAAGATGAGATTAAAAAATTGAAAGAACAGTATCAAAAGGAAGAGACTTTATCAAGATCCACATCAACGTCATCTTTGAGTTCTATATGTTTGAATAACAACAAGTATGAAAGATTTAGAGACTTCTTTGCTGATCAGGAGGACAGATCCACTCAATCAAGTACAACATCTTATTTAAAGCCAGGTGCAACTTTTGTTGGATCACAACAATCTGGAAGATCCAACTATGATGTTGTAGTAGAGTTGAAGGAAGTTGATTTGGCTAAATCTGAATTGTCTGGTTTTTTGAAAATTCATGGTTTGACAGAGGATTACCCAGAGATTATCACATTCTTCAAAGCTGAAATAGTAGGGCCACAATATTCATTTTACACAGCTCATGATTCATGGGGTTCTTCAAAGAAAAACGATATACAACACTGGTCAAGGTTCTCAAGTTGGAGATCTTTAAATTTTGATCTTGACAATGATTTACAAAATAGCAAAATTTATAAAGATGCTTTAAATCAAGAAAATATCTATATGAGATGGAAAGAAACTTTCTTGGTACCGGATGCCAAGGTTACCACTATTAGAGGTGCTTCATTTGCTGGATTCTATTACATTTGTTTCAATCAATTGACAGGCGCCATTACTGGTTTGTATTTCCACAAATCTTCAGAAAGGTTTCAACAATTAGAATTGACACATGTTCCTGATTCTGGAAGATTCCCACTTTATGAGTACCAGTAGTTCATTCATTATATCAAAACGGTCGTTTGCTAATCATAGCTCATTTTTTTTTTTAATTATTAATTACAGCTCATTTTTGTTTCATTTAAGGTGGCTTTTCTTTATTTCAGTTTGGTTTTGGTTAGGTTTGTATTTTCATTTCTTGCATTTAGGTTATATAAACAATTAGATTTTAGTTTTCAATCATTAAATTATACAACTGATTCCAGCGCTTCAATTTTGAAGCCTGAAATTATTCCACTCAGGTTTAATATCTACATCCCCGTCTTTGTGGCTGTCAAAAAAATCCAAAATACATTGAGAAGAAGCAAAAAAACAAAAACCAAAAAAAAGAAAACCAAAAAAAATTGAATTTGAAAGATTTATAAACACCCCCATGAGACATGGCGCTAACTTTCTTTCAATAGCCTCCTTTGTTAGTTCTTACAATAGAATACTTCAACAATGGATGAATCTCGCGATACACTTCCAAAATCCACTGGTGGGATTGTCAATGGTCACAATACTTCAATTTTAAGAGGCGGGAAACCAAATTATATTGTTTATGATAAGGCTCAATTTTACGTTGATTCAAGATATGAGTTACAAGAAATTTTAGGGAAAGGATCATATGGGACTGTTGTTTCAGCGATTGATTTGTTGTCGCCTGATCATACGCCATTACTGATTAAGAAAGTCTCACATATTTTCAATAAGGAAATCTTGTTGAAAAGGGCGGTTAGAGAGTTGAAGATTATGCGATTCTTTAAAGGTCACAAAAATGTAAGTGAACTACTCTTTTGAGAGTGATGGATAACTAGAGATTACTAACATTCATACTGAAGATTATTAATTTGATTGATTTAGATATTGTTTACATCAAACCCTTTGATGGGTTATACTGTTTTCAAGAGTTGGTTGATTACGATTTGGCAAAAGTTATTCACTCTCATGTCCAATTCTCTGAATTCCATATACAAAACTTTGTGTATCAAATATTGTGTGGGCTAAAATACATACATTCTGCAGAAGTGATTCATAGAGATTTGAAACCCGGTAATATCTTGGTAACCATTCAAGGTACTTTAAAAATTTGTGATTTTGGATTGGCAAGGGGGATTTCGCCAAAATTCATAACAAGGACCAACTCCAAATCAAATCATATCACCAATTACGTTGCAACTAGATGGTATAGAGCTCCAGAGTTGATGTTGTCTAGGAAAAGCTACTCAAAAGGTGTTGATATGTGGGCTGTTGGGTGTATATTGCTGGAATTTTATGGTCGCCGCCCTTTATTCGTTGGCAATGACCAATTGCACCAAGTTATGGAGATTTTGAAAGTTTTAGGAACACCACCAAGTAATGTTATGGCAAGTTATGGTAACTCCACGGATGTTTCTTTCAAAATTTTCTCTCCACCAAAACCACAATACAATAGCGTTTCATGGAGTCACATTTATCCATATGCTTGTGATGATGCCCATGATTTGTTGAGTTTATTGATATGTTGGGACGTTAAACAGAGAATCAATGTTGAAAGATCTTTATCACACCAGTATTTTCAAAATGTCAGAGACAAATCAAAGGAACCATCGTCAATTGGTCAATTTGATTTTTCTTTTGAAAATGATATTACCAGTTTACATGATTTGAAAACGTTGTTGTTTGAAGAAGTGAAAAGTTTTAAAATTGATAGAAGAGGACCTTTTAGAAGAACCCATATGGGCACCGAGATTGTTTCGTATTAGTATAAAATTATATCCAACTGATTTTTTTCATATTATTTCTCACTTTGTAACTTAGTAGGGCCTGTTGATCGTAGTTCCTACTGATAATGAACTTCATAATTGATTTTTGAATACAACATGAAGAAATAGTGGGTTTACACAACTGACTATATAAATAATTTAAATATATCAAGATTTTTTTTCTCAATTTTTTTCCAATAAGATGCTTACGATGTTTATAACAGCACCTTTGACAGAGTTTTGAGGCTACTGAGTACAGCGGAATGGCAAAGGGGGCAAAAAATGGATGTTTTAACTTTGCACACTTAACAATTAAAATGTTAATTTTTTTTTATAACAAGGGCGTGTGGTCTAGTGGTATGATTCTCGCTTTGGGTGCGAGAGGCCCTGGGTTCAATTCCCAGTATGCCCCTTTGTTTATTTTTTTGTACAACTTTTCTGAGTTTGTTAGCATCTTTGACACGTGAACAACTTGAAATGCCAGGCGATTTAAAAGCTCACTGGTGATAGTGTTAGACGTTGTTGGAGCATAAAAGCAATGTGTCTTTTTCAATTTAAGGCATGGTCTGCCAAAGGCAAGGAACAGCCAGAAGACAGAAACAACATCGATGATAAGCCAAAAACGGTTTGCCCTACCTTAAATGGTAAAGCTGATTTTTTTTTTTATAAGCAAAGAGTTTTTTGTCAACTATATATCTATGAACTAATTCTAGTTATAAGCTAACCCCATATGGATGCCAAACCCGCCTAAGCTGAACAGCTTCAAGTCCTCCACCAACCCAAAGTGAAAGTTTTGATAAGCGATACCAAAACAGACGCCAGGCATCGTCTCCTCGGGTCCGACCCTCAATTGCCTTACCTTTTGGTGATGTTTGATTTGGTAACCATGAGGAACATTTACTTTTGCTTATCCTTAGTAGTTCTTGAATGCAATAATTATTCTTTTGCAAAAGCGACTTATTTGGACTACAAGAACAGCAGGTTCAAATCCGAAAAGTTGAATGTCTTCGTTTCTTGTCTTCGACTCGAAACAGATTATTTGAGGCAGAAGTGACATCTTGACTGAGGTCTTTGGAAATTTTCTGCCTTGGGTGGAGATAATTTTTCTTGATGATTTTAAAGGGTACCTTGAGAGATCACCTATCGCATCATAACATTGATGACAGTTCATTTTTCTTCTCTCTACAAGATTCATAGTAAGGGAACAAACAAAACGTTTAGCTCTAATAATCGATAGCGAAAGAAACAGTTCAAAGCACAATGCCAATGTAAAATTCTAACTGCAGATCTACCCACACAATTGTGGTTTTGATCATTGATAACTTTCTATTTACCTGATCTCATACTGAAGCAAATCAACTACTTTTTAAAACTTTTCATTTAAAGATCGAAGATTCGTTCCACTTAATATTGATTTCTGGTACTCCGAGAGTAGAAGGATATATGACTGTGAGCTATCTACTACAGAATTTTAAAACTTTTGAATGGATATGTGAGTTTTTAGAATGCAATTATGCTAACTAGCTGTATGAGGGAGATAAAAAAAAAGCGTAATAAGATAAGTTGGCAATGGTTCATCACTTTTGTGAATCCTTTTGAAGAAATGGTATGACTCTGTCATTAATGGTAATAATAATACAATGAAGCAATTAAAAGCAAATAAAGCAAAAAAAATAATATGGGGTCCGTAAATCTTGAGATCTAAATTGTTCATCTAACAGTCATTAAGCTTTCGATAGAAGATGGGGCTTTGTTCCCCTTTGATTTTTGAATGTCAAATATTTTCCAGAATTTTAAACTTTCATCCGCGGCAACTGTCGCTAATGTGACATTGTCCGGCGCTAAACAGCTTTGTAAAATTCTAGAATCATGAGCATTGAGTATGGCACCAGTCTTTTGTAAAGTTGGATATGACCAAACACTTATTGAGTTTTCAGGGTAACCATGCGTAGCACAAATCTCCTTACCAATACCGTTGGCATACCCCCAACTTAATGAAGAAATTTGAGATCCAGTGTCTATTGAGTTGATCTTTGCTCCAGTAGTGGAGTTCCAAAAATTGATATGTCTATCGGCAGAGCCACCCCCAGTTGCTAACAAAGAATTTTGTGAGGGACACCAGGCAATAGCTTTGACCAGTGCTGTATGTGCGGTTTTTTTAAATTGAGGTGTAGTACTTCTATAATCCCAAATGTTAACAATATTGTCGTTACCACCCGAGCAAAATTTCATCCCATCGGATCTCCACTCCAAGCCACAAACTTCTGCAAGATGACTGTGTAAAGTTGAAGTGATATGACTAGAGATTCTGACATCATGATGATATATTTTACCAGATCTGGATCCAGAAGTTATCATATGATCTTTCCATTTATGTACCCCAACCCTGGAATCTACCCCTTTCATCGACCTCAATTTGGTCATTGATTCCATATCCCAAATCTCAATGGCACCATCGTTTCTTCCTATGGATAAGTATGTGCCATCTTCAGACCAACTAACGGATGTTATTATGTGATCTGACTGAGGTAGTGACTCCACTGAACCAGTTGATGAATTCCAAATATATACGGTATCTTCCAAGGCAATCGCCAATAATTGGTCTGGTGACCATGCTAATAAATTCAAATAAAAATCATCCGAAAATGAAGGAGCATCTAATACTTTCTCCAGTGTTGTTGGCATTCTTCTAGAACGTGATTTTACAGCGGTTAATTTTTGTATCGATGTCGTTGAACTATTTGATGACGCTGAAGAGATCGTTCTTTCCAAGCCTTGCTGGAAATTCATTATTCTAGAATTCAAATCAATACCACATGCACTTGCAACACTCTCCTTATACATGATATTGTTCTTAGCGTCCAAATGAATAGATGGGGACTCCGATGGTAACGGAAGGTCTTCATACTCTGTAGAAATAATTTTGGCTGTGGTCTTCAGTATTGTGGGTAAAAATCTATCCTTTTGTCTGGTTGTTGTTATTGTACTGTCAGAAATCGTGGAATGAAGTGACAAATCTTCTCTGGTCCAGTCTCTTGTTACCACATTCAATTTGGGAGAGAACAATTTGCTGTGAAGCCTTTGATTTGGGCTTATTACACTATATGCCATGCTGAGGTTTTTGGTGAATTTTGTGGATTATCTATTATGAAAATTCTCAAGTGTCTAAGCAAATTGCAGACAAGTATACTCAAACAGTCAAGTCAAAGCAAAATGAATCAATTTGAAAAGTGTCCTGAAGAATATGGAAAATGCAGTTTGTGAACTGAATGAAGATTTTCTTATTTGACTTTTTTTGCATTTAAATTATCTTTATTTACATTTGTCCATTTCGGGACATTTCAAGTTTTTGTAGAGAAACACCACAAAGAGACATTTGGGGGCTGTTTTTGGCTCAAGATTTGATGTGCTCTACTGCTGCAAAGCAGAGCAGGGGTAGTAGTTGACAGAGTGAGGCAAGATTCCTTACAAAACACCAAACTCATCTCCCAGCCAACACTCTAATTTTTGAGACGGTTTGCAGGCTCTATGATGAAGAGTGATGGGGCCTCCTCTTCCCCACTATGAATATTCTTAGATTTATTTTATCTATTTTCCGATAAGGGAATTTCAACCTGCTATATGACGATTGCAACTGCGCAAATTGGGTGTATGAAAGTAACATCTGAACTACTATTCAAAAGAAGTGATTACTCACGAGGGAAAACAGCTGCCTGGGATTGGTTCGACCAGTTGGCAAAAATAGTTTGATTGCTTCACTCAATAAATTTTGTTTAAGGCATTTTTCTGGGCAAAGGTCTTGGCTAATTAATATGCCAATGTTTTTTCTGTAAGTGATGTGTTAGCATTAGAAACATTCAACGCGCCAAGAAAGGTGATCATTTTCAGATTATTCAACTGAATGGGATTGGGAGCATCAGTTTGATATGCTCTATTCATTAATGTGGCCTACATGCTTCACCAGATGACTATATCACTGATATAATGAAAAATTGAAAGCAAGTAAGTCGTCAATCACTTTGAAGCTCATACTTTAATTCCCTTAAAGCTTCTATGAAACTTCTGCAGATATCGTTGCAGGGAAACCGCATTTTACTTATAAAGGCAACTGTGAAAAACACGATTAAAGTTTGTGGGGTATCCCTCTAAACGGGTGTGTATATGTCTTTATAAATTCAAAATGTAGTTGGATCCAAGATATCTTTGAGGATTAATCAATGGAGAGGGGAACAGCACTTTACCTTTATATAAAAGGTACCCATCGCTTCACGCTGATGAGAAGTTAAGCCCGTCCTGCTGAGTTAAAACATTAAATAATAAACTTCAAGCAATGTTGGATAATTTCAAAAAGAATTTCAAATCAAAGTACGATACTTCTGGAACCCCCAAGGAGATCTACAACAAAAAGTTATGGTTCTGCCTCTTTATTTTTGGTATCTTTGGGAGCTTTAGAGGTTACGATGAAGGGTATATATCAGCGGTGACAACCCAAAAATCTTTCAGAGAACTTTTCAAATTGGATGATCCAAATAGGTCAGAAGTTTACTTGGATAATTTGGTTTCTAATATCAAAGCGATGGTTCAATTAGGATCAATAGGTGGTTCTTTACTCGGGGGATATACCAATGATAAATTGGGTAGGGTAAGGGCCTTGCAACAGGTTTGCTTCTTTTGGATGATATTCGCAGTCATTCAAATAACGGCAAGAAGCGTCGGTCAATTATACGCCGGAAGATTATTGGAAGGATTTGTTATTGGCCAGACTACAGTTATTGGACCAACTTATCTTTCGGAAGTTGCCCCTAAGAGAATCAGAGGTTTGGCCAATGGATTATTCTCTGGAGCAGTTTATTTCGGTATTATGATGGGTTATTTTTCAAATTTGGGTACTGCTGTTCATGTATCTAATACTAGTAATGCTCAATGGATGATCCCAACATCTTTGAAATTGATGTTTGCTGGTTTAGTATTATTGGGATCTTTGTGGTGTATTGAAAGTCCTCGTTGGTTGATCAAAGAGGGAAAGAACAAAGAAGCATTACTGTGTTTAAGCAGAATTAGAAACTTACCGCAAGAACACCTGTACATTGTTGGTGAGTTGAATGATGTTTACGAACAATTGAATCTGGAAATTGAAGCCGTTAGGGGAACATCAGTATTGACCATTTTCAAAGAGTTGATTTTCCAAAAGTCAAATAGGTACAGATTACTATTATGCTTGAGTTCTCAAGTTTTATCACAATGGTCTGGAGCCAATGCATTGACGGTATACACCTCCACCATCTTTGAATTACTTGGAATTGAAGGGCAAATCAATAAATTTGTCTATACAGCCATTTTAGGTGTGGTCAAATTTGTTGGCGCATACATCTGTGCCTTCTTATTGATAGATGCGTTGGGAAGAAGAAAGAGTTTATACACTGGAATGTGCATCCAATTTGTGACTTTGCTTTACGTTGGATGCTATTTAAAAGTCTACCCAGCTGATAGAGCCGGTGATCCAACTGCAAACGAATTACGTGCAAGTAGAGGAGGTATGGCACTGGTTTATATATCTGGATTCGGTTGGGCCATGGGTTGGAACTCTATTCAATATTTATTGGGATCTGAGGTTTTCCCATTGAGGTTGAGGTCTGTGGCTACTTCAATAGTTATGTGTTTCCATTTTCTGAACCAGTATGGTAACTCCAAGCTGCTTCCCTCATTATTGCGTGCGATGGATGATTGGGGATGTTTTATATTTTTTTGTGGAGTCTTGGCAATGGGTCTTTTTTGGGCTTGGTTCTTCTTACCTGAATTATCTAATAGAAGCTTGGAATCAATGGAAGAGTTGTTCAACTTACCATGGTATCTCATTGGAAGACGTGGTAATAAATTGGCTCCAGATCACACCACTATTGATTCGATTACAAGAAACCAAGTCAAAGAACTGGAAGACTTCACAGAGGAAGATTGGGAACAGAAAGGAGGAAAGACTGAATACCTTGAAAATGCTGAAAGTATTGACAAGGAGTCGATTCAAAACGTTCCAAAGGCATAAAGTTTTTCTACATATATATTATATACATCAATATGCAATTATTATATTTAATTAAAGTACAAAGCTAAAGCGGTAACTCTACTGGTGATTTTGTTGTCTTTTTTTGAAAACCTTGCCCATTTTATTATTAGAAGGAGCTTTGCCATGGAATTGATGACTTAATTGCTTATAAGCTTCTTTGGTTGATAAAGTGTTCCCCTTGTCATCATGATATGATATATTGACAACTGGGTTATAATTTTTCAACAATTGTTGTTGTTCCTTATCAATTTTTTGCAACTGATCGATTTCGGCTTTCGTCAAGTTCTGTTTTTTCAAATCCGAAATCTCCTTCAGTTTCAATAATTCTCTTTGTCTTTGTTTGATCTCCTTCGCATGTGCATCCTGCTTACCTAGAATACTTCTTTGTTGCAACATTCTTAAAGTATCACCTAAGCCAGAGCCGAAATTTTCTTCAGCAAATGATGCTTCATTCTCTTGCTTGACAACGGGCAATGAGTCCTCATTTTCTTCCTTCACCAGAAATGATGGTTCCTTAATTTCCATCTTGATACCAGGAATTTTATCATCATTTTCCGGCTTGATTGGCAAATCCAAAGCCTCCTCCATTTCTAATTTGACGACATTCGATTCTTCTTCTTCCCTTTTTAATGGAATTTCCTCTCTTTTTAAAGAGTTCAAAAATTCAGCAGTATCATCGATCACCATCCCGTCATTGAAAGCGTCTTCTTTAGCTTCTTCTGATTTGGTTCGTTTTGATACAAATTCCTCTGGCGAGATCTTTCTCTTTTTCAAAGCTTCTTTCCTCAGTAGTGACAACGCTGACTGAAGCTCATAGTCATCATCTAAATCATCTTGATCTTTTGCCAACTCTACATACTTCAAGTCTTTATCTGCTTCTGAATCGTCGGTTTTTGATCTTTTATGCTTTGTTGCCATCTTTTTGAATTTTTTCATCTTTATCGGTTTTGAATCTTGATAATCTTTCAGCGCTTCATCATCTTCCTCTTCCAAGTCATCTCTCATTATCACAATTTTTTTCTTATCTCCCTTGGGCTTATCGTCAGCGTCCAGAGATCTTACAGAGGACGTGTTTATCTTATTCCCATTCAAAATCAAGTGGTCGTCTTGCATCTCATCCTCAGGCGTTTCTTCTTCATATCCTTTGAATTTTTGTCTATCTCTTCCCAATTTAACTTTCAAATTCTCTTTTACACGATGCTTTTCAACCAAAGATTCTTCTTCCAACTCATCACCACCATCGTCTTCATCCAATATTGACCTGTCTTTCAAAGTGAACACTGCGCCGTCTTTCAAATTTGCTATATCCTGAATCGAATGCCCTATCTTGGTTCCTTTTAAATCTTCTTCTGAGCTTTCTTCGGGTCTGGGCACAACCTCGAGAGTTTTCTCTACCGATTTGACGGTGGACAATTTATCCAACCAGTCTTCAGTATCATCTAAGGTGTCATCTAATTCAAGTTGTGGTCCTTTCTGATGAACTTCATTCTTCTTCGTGGATGTCTTTGATTGTTGCACTCCAAGACTTGATTCCAGTCGTTTGTGCTGGGATTCAGGTTTAAGCTCAATAGGTTTCAAGCCCAACGACACCCTCAACTTGTTTGTCTCTTCTAAAGAGATAGATATTACATCACTCATGGCTCTCTATAGATATATCTCTCTATATCTCTTTTAACTACTTCTCTGCAATAATTTTTAAACTTTTTTTTTGTTAAAAAATTAATCGCTTTTTGTACTGCGAACGATGAGATATGCAACTGTAATAATTTAGAGGAAAGCAGATTGTTAAGAATCATTCATTGAGTCTCAGGTGTTGTATAGCCTACTTACTACTACCAATATTGGACAAAGTAAACTCCATATAGCGCCCTTAAAACAAAATAACCTTTTATTACCTCGTAGATGCGAGTCTAAATGTCTATTTCTCTACTTTTTTCAATTTGCCTTTGTCATATCTAGATCGTGATCATTAACTTTTTGAACTCCTTTTCTAACTCCAAGTCCTTCATCAACACTTTACAATACGGATTCATGTAAAAGCCATTCAATTTCCCTCCTGAGTAATTGTC